>RAOO01000057.1:0-206829 GCA_009805345.1 Neurospora sp. FGSC 26628
TTGTGTGAGGAGGGGTGGTGAGGGGTGGGTGTGGGGGGGGGTGGGGGGGGGGGGTGGGGGGGGGGGGGGGGGGGGGGGGGGGGGGGGGGGGGGGGGTGGCAGCCGAGACCCCGTAATTTGTTGTGGGTTGATGGGATCATCCCCATTCTGCTGGAGAGTATCTCCCGAGGTCCCATTGAGTGCCATTGAAGTCTGGCATTGCTCGTCTGGATGATGTGCTTCCGTTCCCCGGGTTACATTGAAGCTCGATTTTCTTGTCAAGGGTAGCAGATCCCCCCGTTGGGCCCCCCGTTAATCCGTCATCCCCGTCATCCCCGTTGTTGTGCACAATCTTCTGCTTTAACCGCGCCAATATGCGTTGGGCAGGCCGTTGTTGCAAGGCCGTTTTCCAAGCGCTGGTTCCGACGTCCTGGGTGTCGGTTCTCACATTTTAGCTACATAGTACTACCTACCTTAGCCAAAAGAATGGTCTGCTGCTATCAGTAGTGCCGCTGTGTCTCCGCAACAGGTGCTCACCTCATTGCATCTCGTGTCGCAGTCTGGTTACTTTCTGGGTATATAGTGTGGTCGCAAAAAGGTAACCGTTACTGCGCCACTTTTCAACCCCCAATGACTACCGAAAAAGGACGATTGGAAACGACCATCGATGGGTGTCCTCATGCCCGCCGATCCAGAATCGGGAAGGTCGAGTTGCAGCTTTCCTCCAGTATCGACCTGTAGCTGGAAACTGGAAAGCGGTCCCCATTGCGAATGGCGACAGAGGTGAGTGGGTGGACAATTTCGGTCCATCATGGCCAATTAACCTCGCAATTGATTTTGGAAAAATGGAGAAACCCACCAGGTAACTTGCAATACAGAGGGCGATACGTACCTGTACGGGATCCAGAGCGGCACAGCATGAGCCGATCTCGTAGACGCATGCCGCTTCCTGTGGTGAATCCTTCCTTCGGGGGCGGCCCTTTTTTCTTTTTTGTGTGTCTCATCATTCATTCATTTCGCTGCATCGGCAACGAGTAGCGATGCGATGAATGACCTCAGCCATGACCATTCATCGTCAGTGAAGATCTGAACTGGAAAACAATCGTCGACCTGAATGACTCGTTTGCGGCACTCCGGCAAGTTTTTTCGAACAGAAGAAAGGCACAAGACACCTGCAATGAGGGGGGTGCAGTAGAGAGGGGCGCCGCCAACAGCAAATGAGACAAGTTTGTCCACCTCCCTCCTGCCAGTTCCTACTGTGTCGCCAACACTGCAAGCGCAACGAGAAAAGGACAAGGGGAACGGTGTTAGGAAGGAACCGTGGAACGACCAGCACTGCAGCGACGGAGCCGAGCCAGCACAGTGTAACACAGTGTTTCCGGGCGCTCGGTAGCAAAAGTGAGTTGTGATTGGCTTGGAAACCGGAAATGGCTTGGCACTTCCCTGCACAGTGCACACCTCCAATAAAGGCTGGCTTGCAGGGCACCATTCAGTACGATCCATCTCCAGTACACCCACTTTTAGTACTCATTATACTGCTTTGGTGCATATTTTTGGCTTACCGAACGCCCGGGAACACTGTGCACTGCCCAGGCTCAATCATGTGAGCACTGTGAATGGCTTCGTTTTTTCTTTTCTTTTTCCCCCTTATCAGCACAGCGCAGCGACTCGGAGCCTTTTATTTCTTCCTCTGACCCTCTCTCTCCGTCCCTCTCTCTCCGTCCCTCTCTCTCCGTCCCTCTCTCTCCACCGCCGCCGCGCTCCTCCAGTGGCATCACTGCACACCCGCACCGCTGGCAATGCATGATTGACTCCATGCTGGCTGTCGGAGCAGAGCCTCTCAGGACCAGCTGCAGAAAGATATCTTTTCGGGTACCCTAGACGGACGAATACCCAACCTCGAAACAACTTCTTTTTTCGGATGCAGCTCATCGAATTTGACAGGCTGAGAAGAGGCGGAAGGGAGCGGTCATAAACTGCTGCAGACCGCATGCTGCAGTACACTACTGGAACTGCCGTCTGCCAGGCTGACCACGCTATTGATTTCAAAAACCCTCCAATTCCAAGCCCTTGGTATCGTCTCCTGTCATGTGATGTGGCAGTTTGTGGGCAGTCGTGATGGTTGTGGCAGTTATTGAGTGTCTCCTTTCGAAGAGTGTTGTTGTTGCGATTGCGATTGGATCCTACCTCGCCTCACTCGTCCGCGCCGGTCCTGAAGATGCCGTCGGCTGCTACCGTCCCGAGCAACCCTCAACTTGACGTGGCACCGCATACTGCCTCTTTTTTGTGCACGTCAGGCTCCTGTGCCACGATGCCGTTACCACCATTTGACTCGACCTCTGGGGAAGCATGGTCCAGCTCATTGGCAATTGCTTGCTCCAGAAGCCCTGAATGATGCAGGGACAGACGGACGGCTCAACCTGTGGCGCTGAAGGCGCTGCGCCGCGACAGCCCTCTAGACCGTCACGTTCCAGGTTTGCTAGAAACATTTCGAGATCATGGGAAAGGTTGTGATCAGTCACATCTTTCGGTCGATCACATCGCTATCGGTTCCACCCGGGACCGAAAACGACGGGTGAGGGACGGCCGTCCCGTGTAGCGAGGTGTGCAACTTCATATTGAAACTTGTCCAATGGTCATCACGGCCGGTATACACTCAAGCGAGCTGCAGTTCCTTCTGGATGTTCTACACGGCGATCGGTGCTCGGTGGTGGTGGTGGTGATGGTAGGGTCTTCTTCAGCGTCTCGCCCGGGACAGAAAAGCTGAGACCTTCTTTGCCGATCACCCGTTAAGATTTGGCATATAGTAGTGTACAATACTGGTTTGATTGTTAGCTCGAGACCTCTGGTCAAGTTTCCTAGGCGTTTATATATTTAATTGATCCGTTTCGTTCCACAACCAAAGCGTGATCTTACCTCGCATATGCTATTTTGAAAATTTGATATGCCATGTTGAATCTTGTTGATGCCTTTCCGATCCGTACCTGGCCATTTTGTAAAAGGTCTCAGCTTTTTTTCCTGGACGAGAGCGTGTCTCGTCTCTGCCGGAGAATTGCCGTTCGCGAAGACGCCCAAAGTGGACAGTATGCAGCGAGATGAGTTGGGTGTCGCATCGTTGCCCTTGGGTTGCGCAGGGGTCCAAAAAGGACAAGAAAATGCTACCTGGCATGTTCCAACCCCGCCTCTCGACGGCTTCTCGGCGAATCAGAACGGCGCTTCCCTTTTGGGAAGAGAGGTAAAATTCCATTTCTGCAGTCACTGCGTGTATTCGTTCGGTGCAACTGGGCCGCCCGACCTGGCCAACTTGCAGAACAAGCGCTGTGACGAGAGTCGTATGGAGAGACAATGTACTCTTTCTGTCACAGGTACATCGCTTCTTCGGCTTCACAACACCAAGCTTGGATAGGGGGAGGGGGGGTGCACAATTCCATCGTGCCTTGTCCTTGACGCTCAGCTTAGAAGATCGATCCCGCCGTGGGGCCTTCCGTTGCCGTCCGTCAACCGTCCGTCAACCGTCCGTCTTGTGATCTTCAACAGCTTCTCAAGAGTCAGGCCGAAAACCCTCCTGGCATGAACTGCCAAGCGTAATAGTAGTGCAACTTCTGTTCTTCCCCCACTAACCGGAGCCCGTATTGAGTTAGTCGAGCTTGTACTCTTTACTAGTGTAGTACTAGTTCCCTAACGGGGATGAGTTCTCTCAGTACACCGTGCTCTTCTCGCCAGGTGTTGCGATTGGCTTATTTCCTCCAACTTCTCCAGACCTGCCCAGCTCTGCCCAGAACCGAGAACGATTTCAGTCGCAGATTTTTCCAATAACGCTTTGTGCTTCGAGTTTGGTAGCTTTGCGGGTTTAGTACGGACAATTCGTCGTCAACAATTCTAAACATGGAAGGATCAGACACATGTGAATGGTCCGGCTGCCACAATACAAAACGCCCGTCCACGGCGGTGTAGACAGGCGTTGGACGACTCGCAAAGTTTGCTGGTGTGCTGCCGTTTCGGGCCAGTCAGTTAGCTCGAGTTTCGATGTGTCTTGGGATCATGAAGATGAAGAATAATTGTTGTCGAGTGGAGGACAGACTGGGGTACGCCGGCGCTTCGACCCGGCAGCGGTGACATCGGTCCGGTAGTGGATCCCCGAACCATCAAGAGGAGAGATGGGAAACTGACTGATTATTGAAGATTTTGTGGTATTTCGGACAGAAGGAAATGAACAAGAATCCTAGAGACTGGTCTTTGACGACCTTTGTGGTTAGACAATGTTCGACCTTCAGGTACAGGCATCCTAGAGTCAGATCTTGTCTTGCAGGCTCATTTCTGCCAACTGCCCTTGTGTTCTCCCCTGGACTCGTGCCCTGGACGGTGGAAGCGATCGACGGTGAGGTGATGGGTTCCCAGTATTCCCCGGCGCGAGCCCTACTGCCCTAGGGAGGTGCCTGAGATGGCCTGAAGGATGTTCCTTCCACCTCATCCCAAGCGATCCCCATACTGCTAGGGATTTAGCGGAGGACAAGACGGGTGAGGGAACCGCAGGGTGGTTAGGTGAGCGCGCTAACACCGCCAGGACAGAACGGTGGGTCCGCGGAACGCCAAACTCGTTCGCCTGTTGGCAGAACTCCCTAGCTGCTCCTATTTCCGACGAGATTAGGTTCTCGCTTTTGCTTTTTCCACCCCATCACTTCATGATATTTTATTGGTGTTGACCGCCATCATCCCAGTCCCGGGTGCGCGTCCCTCCAGCCCTTGACATTCGGGGATCGGGTTTGTTTGTCCCCGCTGGAGACGGCCAGTGGAAATCGTCGGTTACCCTGTTGGAAGTCGCAATGACGGTTGTAATGCCCGAATCCGACGAACTCCTTCCTCAATATGGATGGAGAAGGTGCTTCCATCACAAGGTTCTTTGAGCAGGACACACACTGCAGTGGGACATCAGGGAAATCGATCCCTAATCTCCAGGCACCTGCAAAACCGCATCGATGGCATCTGAAAGACCTTGTTGCTGTTCATCCTTGCAATGACCTAGTGATATGGAACACACACCTTATTCACATCACGCTCTTGTCAGGTTCTCCAAGCTGAAAAGTATTTGTCATTCATCCTGGTATACTAGAAAAGGAGCTTACACAGCGGCTTCGACTCTCCAGAGAGCTTCTCAGTAGGGCAGCTGTGGCCAGGGTCTGCAGTTTATCCCGCCATTTTGTACGAGTAAGTGTGTAGTAAAAGATGCTGGTGGTGGCCGGTGTCACCGAGGAGCCGAGACACTGTTGACGATTGAAAGCCTCAATGACCAACATGGGCGTTCTGGCTAAGCTTCTTTAGGGTCATCTTTGGTCGACCTGAATCTCCATTGTCCATCTTCATCCCTGTACATGGCAATCCGGATATTCCCAACTCTCTCCATCAAGCCATCTGGCACGTCCATGCCATCCCTAACGTGGGCATGGATGTTGTCGTCGACTCGGACGAACAACATGGGCAACGCATCTCCTTTCCAGGCAGACACGCCATGACGAGCACTGATAACAACGGTGCGAAAGAAGTAATAGAAACTGATCAGTAGCATGCAGCCGGGATAGAACATCCACCACCACTGGACTCTAATGAAAGGGGCAAGCTGAGTGGCAGATCCAGCATAAACCTTGGTGCCGCCTAATCCGTTGGAGAGTCTCCCATTGATACGAAACTCGGCCGTCATGGCTTGTGTGAAGCTCTCCATCCAGGCCTCCAGGTTATTGGTTGCGTTCCACATGGCTTCAACCCAGTCCGAGGAGTAATCTAACATGTTTGTGTCGGCGCGGACCACTCCAGACGTTATACCAGCCATGAACGTTCGCAAAGCGGTTATGGCCTCATTGGATACTGAATAGGTCGTCGCGTTGTCAGCATTCAGATGCTCGGGCAGGCCGATGAAGGAATATCCAGCGCCGTGGAGATTGCCACCACCGGCATGTGCAAGTTCCGTGGTGGACCAGTTTCCCACAATGGTCTCATTGTGCGTTCCATCAAAGATCAGGAGCTTGAAACTCTGGACGCAGAACCATAAGGCACACTCGGAACCCGTGACAGACAATCCCTGATCCTCAGACTGGACGAGGGAGAGCATGTCAAAAACCGAGAAGTAGGCCCGATTTGTCAACTTGATTGGATGAGATGATCCGTTCGACGGAGCTACTTTGAAGATGTTGAACTCGGCCGCTGGGTCCATGGGAACATCCAGCGTATTGCCGGAGTCAACGCTGTATGTGCACATGCGAGAAGTCTCATTGCAAGTAGATGAGACGTTGTTGACTGTGATACACTCTCCACAAGCCGCCAGAGTTGGGAACACTGGCCAAGAGCAATTTCCCGTCTCGCAGTACACAGGGAGCCTGGGCATCTCGGTTGAGATGATGCCGCTGTAGATGGCTGCCTTTGTAGAGAGCGAAGGCACCAAGTCTCCAAGGTAGCCTCCTCGCCTCATGTAGGCGTCCTAGACCTCGGATCGTGGAGGAGGCGGTGCCGGACCGTACCCACGGTTGAGAATCCGGGGACGCTGTTCAAATAGAACCATTTGCTGGCTGAAGGTCTCGAACCAGTGTGATAGGATAATGATAAGCGCACCGATACACCCAAGATGTTTGAGCTTCATCCGCCAGAGCAAGCGCAAGCTGCCTCGTATTCCCCGAGACGATCCGTCAAAGACACTGAAGTCCGACAGCAGCGCATCGTGGTTGTAACGTTGTTGCGAAATTTCCGATACCCAAAGCCACGCACCTTGGCTTAGGCAAGAGCCAACGAAGCCCATGAGTGAGATTCGGAAGATTGTGACCATGACAATGAGGGCTGAGTCAAATTGTACTCCGATACCCAGTTCAGGCACAAGCTGGTTGTCGTAGTATCTGAGGAGGGTCACCAGCCCAACTGCCGTGGAGACGCATATGATGGCGTACCAGAACTCTTGCTGCCACTAAGCTGCGTAGGTGAAATGCTTTCTGGCACGAGCCCTCCGGCTGGGGCGAGGCGGCACTCCCTGCTTCTCCAGCTCTGGTCCCAGGTCAATATCAGTGAAGGCCTCGTACACTTCATCTTTGTCTGGGTGGGAAGTAAAGGCCGTGTCTCGGCGTTCTTCTGGCTGTTGGGAATCGATCCGGTGACTGGCCCTGGGAGATACATGCTCAGATGGTTCTCTGATGCTACTGATGGGTACATGGCGGCGAGTACCGCTCTCGCTCACTCTGTCGCCTCCAGCCCAAGGATCCATTGCGCAAGACGGAGGGGTTGAGTGCGTTGAAAATGTATTATAAGGTGAAGCTGTTGAAAGATGCTATCGAGGTCCTGCGCAGACGGATTCTAGGTGGCGATAGGTCGGATATCGTGGTTAAAGATATTAGGTAATGGACATAACTAAGATAGTGATGTGGTGATGGAGAGAGATTCTCTTGAATGGGGCGATAACTCGACTGGTCACCGCAAAACTTTGCTCCATTGGGAAGGAACGAGGTTGCCTCCATCTCAATTGCATGCCAGCTTATCTAGAGGTAGCATGCTGCAACCAGTCGACAAAGGGCATCGTAAGGCGGGGCGGCAGGAAATCTGCAATCGAGAACGGGAAGGCACGGCCTGGTTATAAGGACCTTGACGGCCATGATTCTTGTGGCCATCTTCACCTTTTCCTTCCTGGAATACGGAACTGAATGTATGTTCCTTCCATTTCTTTGGATATTTATGATGCCTGATTTTACGTCAATCAGTATGAGATCATTCTTGGGGTTGTTCTCCCTCGGCATAGGCGGGGTAGTAGCTCACGGTACCCCTCATTCTTCCTCCTCCTCCTTCTGGGTTTCCAGCAACAACAGACAACATCCAATTTCCCTCAATGATCCAACTGTGGACGACGTGGACATCCTGACGGGAAGCCAGTTCCACGGACTCAAGACGTTCGGCAGCCTTCCCTATGTGAATTGTTTTTCGGACGAAGAAGCGGCCTCCAAGAAGTACGACATTGCTGTCCTTGGCGCTCCCTTTGATACAGTCAGTCTGATTTCTTTCCTTTTTGGCAAGATTAATCCAGTTGTCTTATCAGAAATACACTTTCTTGCAGGCTGTTACCGGACGACCAGGAGCCCGCTACGGGCCGACAGGAATTAGGGTCGGGAGTCAACGCCTCGGAGGATTCGATTTCTACACGGGTAAGTACGTTTCAGCTTTCAATCTCTTCGCGGCACTTTACTGCGGTACCACCGCCATCTCAAGGACCAAAAGACCCCAAGTTTCTCACAAAGAGTACCTACCCCTCGAGCTACTGTACCTCCAAAGCACAAGATGGTACTCAATATAGATTATAGCTCAACACCAACCAAAACCCCACCAAGACTACTACTCGGAAATTGTTAAGGTCACCGCTCCCAGATTTCCAACTAACTCGATGTGATGGCTACTTGCAGACGAAGATGCATTGCATGACTGGGCAACCATTGTGGACTGTGGCGACGCCACCTTGACCTGGCTCGACAATACCGTTGCCTTCAAGCAGCTCGACAAGGCGCACAGAGTCATATCCGGACGGCCTACGGCCAACGACACGATTGCAGCCGTGCCGAGAATATTGATGTTGGGCGGAGATCACAGCACCACTCTTTCGGCACTGCGATCAACCTTTCGACGATGGGGTCAGGTGTCCGTGATTCATTTCGATAGTCACATTGGTGAGTTGCCTTGACGCGGAATATCTATGTACCGATGCGGCGGCCTAGTAGACACTAACATCACGATAGACACATGGAATCCTGACGTTCTCGGAGGCGGCATTTCCGATTATGCGTAAGTCGTCGATCTTCAGACCGGAGCACCCAGCGAGGTTCAACAACTCACTAACACCCCCTGTTGGCACAGAGCCATCAACCACGGAACCTTCCTCCACATCGCCCATGAAGAAGTAAGGTCCCCTCATCGGATGCCCATAACATCCCCCAATCACTAACACAAAGTTCCCAGGGCTTAATCCGCAACAACTCCATCCACGCCGGCACTCGCGGCCCCATCATCAAGCGCAGTGACCGTGCTAACGACAAGCGCTGCGGCTTCACCGCCATCACAGCCCGGGACATCGACAAACACGGGATCGACTGGATCATTTCCACCATCAAGGCCCGGGTGGGTGACTCGAGGGTGTATATCAGCGTCGACATTGACGTCTTGGATCCGGCGTTTGCTCCGGGTACGGGCACCTCTGAGCCTGGCGGCTGGTCGACGAGGGAACTACTGACTATCATTGACGGGCTGAGAGGCTTGTCTGTTGTTGGGGCGGATGTGGTTGAGGTCAGTCCGGCTTATGATAATAACGGGGAGACGACGGTTTTGGCGGCTGCGCAGATTGGGCTGTCGCTTGTTAGTTTGATGGTTGCTAAGCCGGTGAGTGACTGATGGCAAGTGATTGTGTTGGCTAGTCTGGCATTTTGGCTGGGTAGTGATCATGGTGAATCTGAGGAAGACTATCAAGGAAAGTTAGTAACATGAATGAGGAATTAAAGAAAAAGGGGAACGGGGGATGGGTGACGGGGGGAATTGACCGGCCAGGTGATGTGAAAAATAGTCCGGACACGCTTATACAATCTAGTGCTGGTTTATTTGTTAGCTTGGTATATAGGTACTCCTAGCACATTGGACGAGATGTCTTCCGAATTGTCCCAAACCTTTCAAGGATTAAAATGAATAGCTAGGTACGGATCCGAAAGGTATTAACGAGATCCAATACGGTGTATTTTACTTTAGAAAAAGCATATTCACAGCATGAAAACACCTAGGGAAGTTGACCCGAGGTTTCGAGCTAACAATCAAACCAGTAAACCAGGCCCAGTGAGTGTCCGGACTTATTTTTACACTACCTGCCGGCCTCTCACCAGGATAGACAGCGTCGCTGATTGTAATCATTCCCGATCAGAAGTCACATCAAGGGCACAAATGGAAGCAGATGGATAGACGACTGAATTGATCACCACTTTTCAACAGACAATTGGGCAACGGACTAAAACCAATTTCCCCTTTTCATTCTTTGTCTGATGGGTGAAAACAACAAACACCTTGCTTAACAATACTGATAATGACAATGCAACAGACAAAAAAACAAAACTGCGGCCTAAAAAACTCTTCTGATTCTCATTTTTCCCCATCCCACAGCCACACCGGTGCCATTACACCATCATGCGCTCCCTTCCCAACACATACCCTCCTCTCAACCATATCCTCCTCCCATATGCTTCCTGTCCTACCTACCTCCTACCCTCGACCACCTTTTCACTCCATCCCCCTCACCGACCCCCTCACCGACCCCCTAATCGACGGAGTAACATCCCCCGCGAACCTCGTCTTAGGAGCAGGACCAACAACAGCCTTCAAGGAAGAATTGCCGGTAGGGCCCAGGGCACTTCCAAAGTGATGCCAGCAATTAGGTGCTTGGAGAATGTACCTGTAATCATAGAGAAAAGGAGAAGTATCCAAGAATGTGTCAGCAGCCAATTTCAACGTCCAACCACCACCCCTCACTCATCCGTTCACCTTGTTCATGCGAACATTCATTAAACCAACCCCCTCAACAAAACCAAACCCCCATCCCTCCCCCTCACAACCAAGCACGTAAACCTCGCAGGACCAAAAAGCACATACCTAGCCATAGCCTCTCGAAACCGACTCTTATACTCCTTCGGACTCGTCACCGTCGGCCGATTCCTCCCTCCCCCCGCAAACCCTCTATCTTTAATCCAACTCTCGAGGCGTTTGTCCCACGTCCAGGTGCGGATGCAATCAATAATCCCCACCACCAACTCCTTCTTGTTCTCGTCGACGGCGATCATGAGACTGTAATCCATCACGTTTTGTCTTGCCAAAAAGAGGGTGTCGTTCCAGACGGATGCTCGGAGTAGACGTTTGGAGTGCTCCCGTGCAAAGAGGGGAGATTCCCAGATGTACTCGACCATGTTCTCGTCGAGCAGGACTTCGTTTTGTTCGCCGGTTGATTGGATTTTGCGGTTGCGCATGGACCCTTTTAGGTCGAAAGTGCGGGTGGGGGAGCGGTCATAAAACAAATTTTCCATGAGCAACAGGTCGAGTTTGACTTCGGTGTTGGTGAGCGGGTTTTTGATGATTACTTGGAAGAAACCGAGCATTTTGGCGATGACGGAGGGGAGGTCATGAAACAAAGCTTGTGCCATGAATTCAAAATAGACGGGCGCGAAACCAAGGAAGGCCGAGGTTTCGATGGGGGAAAGGGATTTCATGACTAGTCGGTCGTCGAGCGTCTTGAGGAAGACGGATTTGGTTTTGCCGCCTTTGGAGTCCCATTTCAAGCAGCGAGACAAGGACTCGATGATACGGTCGCTGACGCCGCACTTGCGCCGCAGGGCGTCAAATTGCTCGGCGAAGAAGATCTTGCAGGTGAACTTGCCGGAGCCTTCCGTGAATTGGAACTTGAGGTGGGTGCCGAAGGGGCGGAGCATGCTTTGTTCAAGTTCGGCTTCGCTGAGGTCGGGACCGGCGCCGCCGCCCTTGATCTCTAGCATGCCGCTGTCGCTGCTCTCTTCGGGATCCTGGGATGGTGGCTCCTGTTGTTGCTGCTGTTGCTGCTGTTGCTCTTTCTGCTGCCTTTGTTGTTGTTGCTGCTGCTGGGTTCTCCTGGAGTTTCTTCGGATGTTTCGAAGCTGGATGTGGTAGTCCATGGAGTTCATCGCAAAAGCCACAACAGAACTTGGCTCGTCTTCTCTGACAATCACGTTCGAGTCCGTGAACATGTGATCGGTCGAATTGTAAGGGTAGTCAAGCGCGGGCCATCCACTGGCGGAGCGTTCAGCCCAAAAGTTGGTGAGCATAGTCATGAGGCTCTTCCTTTGGTGTTTTGGTAGCTCCTCAGGTATTTCCTCACTTGGCTCGATGGATGCAGCCAGGTCCCTGACATCAGTCGGGATATCGTCATACGTATATGTTGACCGGTCGGCATCACTTTCTGCACCTTCTTCATCGGACTCGGCTTCGCTCTCGTGTTGTCCTTCGTCTGCGTCCGCTTCGTGGTCCCGATCTTCAGGAGTAGGTTCTCGGGATGGGATCTCAACTGACGAAGTGCGGCCGTGGTCTGTAGACAATCTGGCATGATCCACTTGGGCTTGATCTGGCGGAGAGGATCCCTCCATTGGCCTTTGGTCCTTCGAGTCCTTGTCACCAGGGTGGCCCTCTTCCGCAGTACCGGGTTCCTGAACGGCCTGGTCGACATCCTCGTAGATCTCCACGATGGCCTTGGTAGTTGAACGTGGCAGATATGCACGTGGAAAAGACATCTTGGCCTGCCGCTCTCTCTTGTCCTTGATTCGCTCCTTCTCAAACTCTCGACTCAACTCCTCAAAGTGACGCGCAAGGGTGAACACCTTCGAATTCCTATGCCGATAGCGTGGGATAGCAGAAGGACGGATCTTCATCCCAAGGAACTTCTTATCTCCCTTGAGAGACGAGCCCTCTCCTGTGGCCCGCGCAAGATCACCCGGCTCAGGCATCTTATGCTCTTTAGCCTTCGGAATGGCGGACTGTAGCTTCGGAATGGCTCCCACTGGCTGTGAAATGGCCCGTGTTAAGGGAGGCGACACCGTCAAACCCGCCTTACGGGATGACGTGCGCTCCGGTACAATAGGCCTGAAGCCTTCCATCGAACCCTCACCACCGGCAGCGGAGGTGCTAACCTCAGGCATGGCTGCCTGTTGTTCTCGGCGTTTGAGTTCGATCGTTTCGGCCAAAGACAACTCGCCACCGGTAAACTGAGGTGCTTCGTTGATTTTTGAGAGAGGTGTCGGTAGTGGTGTGGGGGTTGCGGCTGTGACGATCGGCGTTGGCTCGTTGACTGTGACTTTTGCTGCTTCCAGAACCGGATCCGCCCCATTTCTAATGAGCGTGGGCGAGGATGCAGTTGCAAGGTCAAGAGGCTCGACTCTTCCCAGAATGGATCCAGCTTCATCCACTGCTTCCCCCCTCACCACAGAAACAGGTTTGATCGCGGAAGACACTGGAGAATGCGTCTTGGGGCTAGGGCCTTCATCTTCCGTTGGCTGCGATGGCTTTTCTTTCACTTCCGGTTCGCCGGCGTTGGCATTGGAGTGAGTTGCCTCAGAGGACGGCTTCTCCCCAAGTTCAGAACCTGAGGATCCGGATTTTGGGTCAAACATCTTCTTCAGCTGGATAATAGTCAACTGGCGAACATCTTTGTCCGAAAGGAAGTCGGCCTCGAATTTGGTAAAGGCCACGTCCCATTCAGTAGCTCTCTCCGCCATCTGACGTATAACTCCGTTCATGGCAAGAACCTCGTAGTACTTTGAGCCCATGTAGGCGTCCTGAAGGTCTTGAATCAGCTCGGCCTGGTCCTCTTGTACCTTCTTCGTCATTCTTTCCACTTCGGCTTTGCAGTGCTCCGTTTTCTCCGGCAAGACGCTGTCGATTCTGATGCTCTTCAACCTGGCCTTGACCGAGTTGATAAAGCGGTTCCAGCGCTCTTCTGCCTTGGTAAAGACTTCATTCTTCAACCTCAGGTCATGGTCTACCTTCCAGGTGATTCTTGACCTAGGGACAATGATTTCGTACAAGTCAATCGGATCGTAGTGTATCCTGACGGCAATGTCGCGATATAGGTAGTAGAAGAACCGAACATGGTCTTTCTGATGATCATGAGGGCATCCTGTCTCTGGACGAAGGCGTAAACCACGGCTCCAGAACGATAATTCCAGATACTTCGAGAAAGAATACTTCCAGGTGCTGACGGACATGGGCATCAGCCCGAAATGTTTGTTGCACACCTTGCAGTAATTCCACATGCAGATGCCGGTGCCATCTTTCCAACCATCCCTTTCGTGTGGTTTCTCGGGGAAGTTCTCTGGCCATTTTGGCTTGTCCTCCACCATGACCGTGATTCGCGCGTTTTCGTGAACATACGTCTGGTAATGCTCAAACATCTTTCGGTCACATCCATTGGAGTGACAGATCGAGTCAGCGCTTTCGCAGACGTCCTCGATGTACTGCCCCAGGGTGCAGTCTTGGTACATCCCACTATGTGCGTCCGGAGTCTCCCTATAGAACTCAAAAGCCACGACGCTGGGCTCCGTGCATGGGACTTGGGTCACATTACACGTAACCGAGTACAGAACAACGATGCTCTGGTGTGAGTGTGGATCAAATAGGTCGAGGCTTCCCTGGATGTAATTCTCCCACTGCTTGGTTTGGGTCTGGTAGTTGTACAAGGCCTTGTCATATTCCGCATCGTGGACAGCATGAAGCACCTCCATGATGTGGCGCGGCGCCTTTTGGCCGAGTTCATGCACCATTTCAGGCTTGATAAGCTGAAATTGCCTAGGCTGAGGCTCACTCTTCTCGCTTTCTCCGAGTTCTTGGACAATGTCCTGGTCACGAAGACGTTTGAGATACACCAGACGCCTCTCCTGCTCTCGGGCTTTCATGAGCAGGTATGGTTGAGTGAACTTGACGAAGGGTGATGCAGAGAGGATTCTGGTCTCGTATTTGGCGACCATGTCGCCATAATATGTGGGCATAGGCAAGTCTTCCGCACCTTGACCTTCATGTGTTTCGGACTCAGCCCGAATCAGTTCCTCCTCGGTCTCCTCCTTGATTGATGAACTCGTGTTGAGGGCAGCAGCTGAATGTTGCTCAGTCGAGGCTATGCTCTCGACAGTCTCATCGGTCACTTGAGAGGGTTCAGAGGGCTGATTATGTTCGGAGCTGTGTTCGGCCATCCTGTGAGCGGGGGGGTTTTCCCCTGGTGGTGTGCTTGAAGTTGTTGAAGACGGGACCTGACTGCCATCACTCAGGAGCTTCGTGGTTGACCGGGGGGGAGACTCGAGCTTCGGAGGCACATGAACGAATTCATCGCGCATCAAGCAGGATTCGAGCTTGAGGTTGTAAACCACGTAAACCATGAACTCGGTGATCCTCTTCATGCGGGATAGGATCTCAGTCGACCCACCGCGAAGAGCAATAGTGCAGCCGCGCTCTTTCGGACAGCCGGAGATGAAGATGTACGTCTTCTTCCTTCCTTTGAGCTCCTTGTTGACAAAGGTCTTGACCTCGAAATTTTGACAGGTTCCGACGCGGGCACCCAAGCTTAGCATATCCATGGATGAAATGATAGGAATGTTGGCAATTCTGGAGACAGCCTCAATGACTGACGGCTTGACGTTATACACGACCGCGACCTCGGCTTCCGAAAGATATTGTAAAGCCACGCCAGAAACGTTCTTTTCGACGAGCAGCACCCGAGGCTCGAGGTTTAGGATTCTGTTCACCACCATCCTCAGATACTCCTTTTCCTGCTCTATGACCGGCTGCAAGCTCATAAAGTGCTGCTCCTGGTGCCGCTGATACTCGATTGGGAAAGTGATGATGACGATTTTGGGATTCTCGATCTTGCGGGGCATGGTCTTGAGGGCCAAGTTCTTGGAAAAGACAACTCCATGGACGTAAGCAGTATCGCCGGGTTTGCCGCCGGGTATCTTTTTCAACTTGATCCAGTGCCGAATGTCCATGTCATCTCCGTTGCGGACGTCCGGATCGACGTCATCAGCACACCTGTCAAGGATTGGGATGAGGGCCTTTTCCCACGCTGCAGGGTTGGGAATTTCTGCGTCGTTTAAAAGCTGCCGGAAGAGCTTCTTGACGTGGTTCATGCTAATGGGGTTGAGTCCACCGGTTGGTGACCTGCCCTCGAAATAAGAATCCCTTCTACTGAGTGCAGATGCTTCGACAACTCCGGGATTATCCCACATAGACAAGGCGTCAGCTGAGGCACCCGTGTTTAACATGATGCTGAAGATACCAGATCTCGGGCGTGGGGACCGCAGCGGGTGGCCCGTGACACTTGCAGTGCTGAGGTTTCTCTTTCTGGTTGGCCGGGTATGGAGATTGAGAGTTGGTAAGCCAGTGTCTTCGTGGCCTCTGCTAGTATAACTAAGTCCGCTGATGCTCTTCTCGCCGTGGCGGAACCTATGTTTTCTAAAGCCCATGCTGGCTTTGTCGGGGTCAAGGCTGGCCGCTGGTACATCATTGCTGTTCAGGGTTGCAAATATGCTACTCATTTGTTCGTCATCGGTTGACTCGTCCGACATATAGGGGGCAAGTTCTGGGTCAATGATATTGTCGTCGTGGAACGCGCTGAGTTTGGATTTCCTCCCGAGTTCTTCGCTGGCAGGCTTGCGAAAAGGCGCCCTGTCATCACTTGTAGTAGACTTGAATCTAGTCAAGAAGGTATGTTTTGAATGAAGTCTGCGGTGACTAGACGACTGTGGTCGGCCCGCCGCGAGTGATCTCAGCGACCGAGATGATCCTGGGCGGCTGAGCTGTGGCATATCAATCTCCAGAACGGCCGAATGACGATTGCTATCACCAACTCGGCGTGTGGCTGGAATCGCCATCATGGGCGTTTTGGCGGACCTTGTGTCATTCGCTTGCTCCGTTCGCTCGGCAATACTAACCTCGTCATCCGCCTGAGGTCTAGCTGGAAGAGGAAGCGGCTTATTGGAACGAAAGATGGTGGGCAAAAAGGGCTCGTCCGCTGAATCATCGGATCCGCTTTCATAACGGCGGTTTATGACCTCCAAGCAATTCTTGCAGACGCGAAGGGTTCCCTGAACGCCAAACTTCTGCCCTGAAATGGTAGAGGTGCATTTTGAATCGAAGATGCAGCCACAAGTGCGGCAGTGGTGCTTGCGCCGAAAGGCAGTAAACGGGCTACCGCAGGCAAAGCATTCTTTGGTGGTTTCGTCTTTCATCCAGAACTCTTTGCTCAGGACCTGCTTCCTCATCATTTCTAGTCTAGCATTGACGACTTCAGGGGCTCCCTCGTTYGTGGTGGTGCCTGGTATTTTCATGGCTCCAGATTGCAACCTCTGTGGTTTGACATTATGAGTAAAAGAGTCATGATAGACAGTGCTGTGAGCTGATGTGCTAATGGGGCTGGGCTCTGCCTTGCCGGGTTCCATAGACGAGGACCTGGAGTGGCTATGACCTCTGGACTGACTTATACGGTCAATAATGGCAGGCCTTCGCTTAACTTGGTTGGTCTCAGACAAGCGCGACGAGGCAGAAGAGATGCGCACATCTGGTATAGGCCTAGAAGGGCTCATAGGGCTGTCGATGCCGCCGTCGATACTCACGTCGTCGTCCCTTCTACTGCGCGCCAAAGCGGCCGTCGTGCTATCTACACTTGTTCTCACGGCGATGGTAGGCGGCGTGGATCCGTCACCATGTCTGCTGATGCTCCGCCGGCTAGAGCCCCAACTTGAGGGCTCTTCGAGGTGTCTGGCAGGACCCCTAGAACTATCCCTTTCGAAAGGCCCTTTTCCCATGAAGGGGGCAACGGTAGGGCTGGCAGTGGTTGACTGGGGCGTCCTTCCCGTCCTCGGAATTGTCTGTGCGCTCGAGTTTCCAGTCTTGAGGCTCTGCAGCGTACTAAGTGATGGTGGTCTGGTTGTCTGTGGGGGGGACTGGAGGTCTGCCGGTATGGTGGTCGGCGAAACCGGTGATGTGCCGGTAGACGTGGCGGGTGGGATCTCGAGAGAGGCGGGCCCATCAAAGATGTGCCTTGCCTCAAAGGGTGACTTGTTATTGAAGAGCGGCTTTGCATCGAAGGGCGACTTTGCATCAAAGGGTGACTTTGCATCAAAAGGCGACTTGATGGATGAGCTATCTCCCTTGGGAAGGGAGGGAATCGATATCTTGGCGCTACTGTTGTTGGAGCTATTGGGAATCGGGCTCTTGGGGTTCTTGGACGCGGCATCCTGGGTGTTAGTGGAACTTTCGGCCTCCTGGGCAAAAGATTTCCCTGCCACCCCGACGACCTCCTTGAGACGGCTGTAGAGACCACTCAAGCCTTGTTGTACCAACTCGCCCGTAGTTCCCTTGCTCTCGGCGACAGGCACAGTAGGTGGAGGAGGCGGGGCGAAATCGTTGAAGGTGGTCAGGACGCCAGACTGGCTTGCCGTATTGTGAATTCGGTCAAGAGTATGAGCGAGCTGTTCCTGGTTGACATGGGAAGAGATGGAGAGAGCGGCCATGGAGTCGCGACGGCCGCCCGGATAATCGGACTCGGAGGAATGGTCGCCATTGTTGGAGCGCGAAAGGGGACCAAGGGGGAGCTTGAATGCCATCTCGGCGGAAACTGACGACAAAGATGTCGTTGCTAATCCAGGAGGTGAAAAGGGTCGGGAACCATCCTTTATCAGGTACACTCTCTAGGTGACGTCGGGCAGGCGGTATGGTCATGGGTACTCGTCAGTCAATCGCAAAAGGGTATAAAGGCGGGAACACGAAGGCGGCAACCTGGACATGGAATGGGTTATATCTTGGTATCTGTATGCCTGATAGCCGGTTCTGGCGCCGTCTAGCTCAGGTTTCGTCTTGTTGTTTGGGTGTCTAGCGATAGTTTGCCCCGCGGCCAAGCCTAGCCTTGTAGGTCACAGGTTCGTCGTTATCTAATAGGGGACCAATGGAAAAAGAATAAAGGACCTATCAGATGGGTCAGGGTGAGTTGGTAAAGGTTCCCGCTTTATGAATCCCAGCTGCTGGGCCGCCTGGGTTCCGTTGTTGGGTGGTGATTGTATGATCTGAAGAAGACTCACGGCGAAGTTGGGAAATAAACGGACTTTGAAGGCCAGCCAGCTGCCAGCCCAGCGGAACGGGAGAAAAAAGTGACAAAGTCGGCAGTGGTAGGTACGGATGGAATCGTGGAGAAGATCAATGGCCGGATGACGTGGGGTGCATCAGACAAGGGAGAAGCACCCAGTCATGAAGCAGATTCGGAAAAGAAGGGTCCAGCAAGGTAGGTATGTATGTGTGTATTCCGCGTTTAAATGGTTCACATGTTGATATGTAAAATGTTGTTTGGTTGGAGGGGAAGAGGTGCAGGATCGCCAATGGCCAGCCAAAGTCGTCAGGGTAGGCACCACTCCCGCTCGCTTCCGTTGAGATGGATGTTGTCAATGACAATGTGGAAAAGCAACGACGTTCAAGTTCAGGCACCGACGGGCCGCCCAGATGTTTGGGTCTGCGTCTCGGAGTCTTCCGTCGGTCAAATGTCGTCCTGATCTCAAAGTGATGGTTGGGGTGCAGTTGACTGTTGCACTGTTGCAGCCTGAACACTTCAGCTGGATGTTGTAGTTACCAGTGGCAGGCAAACGTTGTGTGGTTGGAGACGGGAAGTCTCACACTCCCCGCCCGGAATGTCAACCGATCGTATGGCGTCACAGGTTGGGTGTCATTGCTGTGTACAAGAATGTCTCAGTTCACGGCTACACAATGTGCTGTACTATGCTAATATCTTGTTCAATACTCCAGTGTCGAGGGGGGAGGGGTTCTCCAACGAGAACCTTGTGGGTCACACAGCTTCAACATTCAGCTGAGGTCCAGAACGTTGGGGGTCTGAGCTCTGCTTTCTCAACGGCAGCCAGCTGGCAGCGAGTGTCTCTCTCTGGCCGTCAAAGAGCTCTGACACTGGCAATTGCTCTCTCAATGCTTGGCGTTGGATACTGCAGCCAATCAATCGCGACGCGCATTGGGACAATCATCGTGTTGACTTCCACTTGCATCGTCTTCAACTTCAATTTCATTGGAAGGAATACAACCCTCCGTCCACTCAACATCACATCGCGCATAGGGAAATCTATGGCTGCGTAGCTTCATCTTCAATTTGCATCCATTCTGCAACTGGTGCGCTAATCTTTACAAACAATAAACAGAAAGCAGCATCATCTGCCGTCAGACTTATTCCGAGCTTCGTCCAGCAGCGACATGCTCCCGACGCCCATACGATGCAATGCTATACAGAGTTGACGCCGCCCACGGCCGTCACCCATTCAGTAACCCTCCAGCTCGTCCCTGGTCAGGGTACTAATCTCGCCGTCGCAAAGGCATCATTACTCCAAATCTTCAAGACAAAGGTCGTTTCCGCCGAGATCGATGCCCCCGCTACCCTCAATGGTACAAACCCATCCAAGGCTACGACGGCTGGCCGCTACGATAGCAGACTCGTAAACGACGATGACGGCTTCGAGGCCTCGTTCTTGGGAGGAGATAATATTGCCGCAAGGACCGATCGTGCCAACAGCGCCAAGCTGGTTCTTGTCGCCGAAGTCACCCTGCCCGGCACCATAACAGGTCTCGCCCGAATCAAGAAGCCCAGCGGCAGCTCGTCCGGTGGCGCCGACTGCTTGCTCCTCTCCTTCCGCGACGCTCGCCTCAGTCTGGTTGAGTGGAATTTCGAACGCAACACCCTCGAGACCGTCTCGATTCACTACTACGAACAAGAAGAGCTCGTAGGGAGTCCATGGATCGCGCCTCTGCATCACTTTCCCACCCTGTTGGTCGCAGACCCAGCAAGTAGATGCGCTGCGCTCAAGTTCAGCGAGAGGAACTTGGCCATCGTGCCCTTCAAGCAGCCGGATGAGGACATGGACATGGATAATTGGGATGAAGAGCTGGACGGCCCAAGGCCCAAGAAGGACCTTTCCGGCGCCGTCGCAAATGGAGCTAGCACTATAGAAGACACCCCATATTCACCATCTTTCGTCCTTCGCCTCTCCAAACTTGAAGCTAGTCTCCTCCATCCTGTGCACCTCGCCTTCCTGCATGAGTATCGAGATCCCACCATTGGTGTCCTGTCCTCCACCAAGACCGCCTCCAACTCGCTCGGTCACAAGGACCACTTTACATACATGGTCTTCACCCTAGACCTCCAGCAAAGGGCGTCGACCACCATTTTGGCTGTCAATGGACTGCCCCAGGATCTCTTCCGTGTTGTCGCCCTCCCGGCACCTGTGGGTGGCGCTTTGCTTGTAGGAGCCAACGAACTCATCCATATCGACCAGTCCGGCAAATCTAACGGAATTGCTGTCAACCCCCTCACCAAGCAGACCACCTCTTTTAGTCTTGTCGACCAATCCGACTTGGAACTTCGTCTCGAAGGCTGCGCTATCGACGTCTTGGCGGCAGAACTCGGGGAGTTCCTCCTGATTCTCAACGACGGGCGCCTGGGGCTCGTCACATTCCGCATCGACGGCCGTACGGTTTCGGGCCTGAGCATCAAGATGCTAGCCCCAGAAGTCGGAGGTGGTGTCATTCAGTCGCGTGTTACTTCACTGTCCCGGGTAGGAAGGTCCACCGTGTTCGTGGGCTCCGAGGAAGGCGATTCCGTTTTGCTTGGCTGGACTAGGAGACAGGGCCAAACTCAGAAGAGGAAGTCGCGAATTCAGGATGCCGATTTGGACTTGGATCTCGAGGACGAAGATCTCGAGGACGACGACGATGACCTGTATGGTGAGGAATCAACATCTCCCGAGCAAGCCATGTCCGCCGCCAAGGCCACCAAGAGCGGAGATCTCAACTTCCGCATTCACGACCGACTCCTAAGCATCGCACCAATACAAAAGATGACGTATGGCCAACCCGTCACGTTACCCGACAGCGAGGAGGAACGAAACTCGGAAGGTGTCCGCAGCGATCTCCAACTAGTCTGTGCCGTGGGACGAGGAAAGGCCAGCGCACTCGCCATCATGAACCTGGCAATACAACCAAAGATCATTGGAAGATTCGAGTTCCCAGAGGCAAGAGGATTCTGGACAGTTTGTGCCAAGAAGCCCATTCCAAAAACGCTGGTGGGTGATAAAGGCCCCATGAACAATGACTACGACACCTCTGGACAGCACCACAAGTTCATGATCGTAGCCAAGGTGGATCTTGATGGCTATGAAACCTCTGATGTCTATGCTCTTACAGCAGCTGGCTTTGAGAGCCTTACCGGAACCGAATTCGAGCCGGCTGCTGGCTTTACTGTGGAGGCAGGGACCATGGGGAAGGACTCCAGAATCCTTCAAGTCCTCAAGTCAGAAGTGCGATGCTATGACGGAGGTACGTAAGATCAAAGCTTGCACGACGCCCCAAGCGCCATACTAACACAAACCTCTCTAGACCTGGGGCTGAGCCAGATCGTGCCTATGCTTGACGAAGAAACGGGAGCGGAGCCGCGGGTTCGGACTGCCAGCATTGCTGACCCGTTCCTTCTTCTTATCCGCGACGACTTCAGCGTATTCATTGCGGAAATGAGTCCAAAGCTTTTGGAACTTGAAGAAGTCGACAGAGAAGATCAGATTTTGACAAGCACAAAGTGGTTGACGGGATGCTTGTATACAGACACCAACGGTGTATTTTCCGATGAGACGGCGGGCAAGGGGACAAAAGATAATATTTTTATGTTCCTGCTAAGCACGAGCGGTGTTCTATATGTAAGAGTATCAAGGCCTCACGGATGAAGACATGCTGACCCGCTTCACTAGATTTACCGTCTACCTGACTTGACGAAACCAGTTTATGTGGCAGAAGGGCTTTCTTATATACCACCAGGACTTTCTGCTGACTATGCTGCCAGGAAAGGCACAGCTAAGGAGTCGGTTGCCGAGATCTTGGTCGCTGATTTGGGTGACACGACTCACAAATCACCATATCTTATCGTATGTCCTCATGGACCCGTCCTGCCATGACGACTGTTAGCTAACCGATAGATGTACAGCTTCGCCATGCTAATGATGATCTCACACTATACCAACCCTACCGGCTCAAGGCTACTGCTGGACAGCCATTCTCTAAATCCCTCTTCTTCCAGAAAGTACCCAACTCAACCTTTGCCAAGGCGCCTGAGGAGAAGCCGGTGGACGATGACGAGCCTCACAATGCACAACGCTTCCTTCCTATGCGGCGCTGCAGCAACATTTCTGGCTACAGCACCGTCTTCCTTCCTGGATCTTCGCCCAGCTTCATCCTTAAAACAGCCAAGTCCAGTCCCAGGGTGCTTAGCCTACAGGGATCCGGTGTTCAAGCCATGAGCTCCTTCCATACCGAAGGTTGCGAACATGGCTTTATCTACGCTGACACCAACGGTATCGCGCGGGTGACACAGATTCCTACAGACACTAGCTACGCTGAACTCGGTCTCGCCGTCAAGAAGATCCCCGTGGGAGTTGACACGCAGTCGGTGGCATACCACCCGCCTACACAGGCGTACGTGGTGGGCTGCAACAACGTCGAACCGTTTGAGCTGCCCAAGGACGACGATTACCACAAGGAATGGGCGCGCGAAAACATCACGTTCAAGCCCATGGTTGACCGCGGCGTACTGAAATTGCTTAGTGGGATCACTTGGACTGTCATCGACACCGTCGAGATGGAACCGTGCGAGACTGTTCTCTGCGTCGAGACACTCAACCTGGAAGTGTCCGAGTCGACCAATGAGCGCAAACAGCTCATCGCTGTCGGCACCGCTCTCACCAAGGGCGAAGATCTTCCGACCAGAGGCCGCGTCTACGTCTTCGACATCGCCGACGTCATCCCCGAGCCTGGCAAGCCCGAGACCAGCAAGAAGCTGAAGCTGGTCGCCAAGGAGGACATACCGCGTGGCGCGGTCACAGCACTCTCCGAGGTGGGCACCCAGGGTCTGATGCTCGTCGCCCAGGGCCAGAAGTGCATGGTGCGCGGTCTCAAGGAAGACGGGACGCTCTTGCCCGTGGCGTTTATGGATATGAACTGCTACGTCACGAGTGTCAAGGAACTGTCCGGCACGGGACTCTGTCTAATGGCCGACGCCTTCAAGGGCGTGTGGTTCACGGGCTACACGGAAGAGCCTTACAAGATGATGCTGTTCGGCAAGAGCTCGACCAGGATGGAGGTGTTGAATGCGGATTTCTTGCCTGATGGGAAGGAGCTGTACATTGTGGCTAGCGATGCAGATGGTCACATTCACATTCTGCAATTTGATCCCGAGCGTATGTATCCCCCCCCTTTTTTTCTCCTCCTCTTCTTCTTCTTCTCAACCCCAGAAACTAACAAACCCTTTTCCAGATCCCAAATCCCTCCAAGGCCATCTCCTCCTGCACCGCACAACCTTCAACACCGGCGCCCACCACCCCACCTCCTCCCTCCTCCTCCCCGCCGTCTACCCTACCCCCTCTTCCTCCTCGTCCTCCAATACAGAAGAAAACTCCCCACACATCCTCCTCCTCGCCTCCCCCACCGGCGTCATCGCCACCCTCCGCCCCCTCCAAGAAAACGCCTACCGCCGCCTCTCCTCCCTAGCAGTCCAACTAACCAACGCCCTCCCCCACGCTGCGGGCCTCAACCCCAAGGGCTACCGCCTCCCCTCGCCCTCGGCCTCGGCCAGCATGCAGCTGCCAGGCGTGGACGCAGGTATCGGACGTAACATTGTGGATGGGAAAATCCTGGAGCGGTTCATGGAGCTGGGAACGGGTAAACGGCAAGAGATTGCGGGACGGGCGGGGTACGTGGTTGGCACCGGTGCACATGGGGTCAATCCGGCGGGGAGTGGGAAGATGATGTTGGGAGGTAATGGCGGGTTGAGTTTGGCGGGTCTGAGGTTGAATGGGTTGCATGGGCAGGAGGGAGGGATGGAGTGGGAGGAGGTTAGAGGGGAGTTGGGAGGAGTGCTTGGGTGGAATGGGTTGGGGTATTTTTGAGTAGGTGGGAGTAGTAGGTGGTTAGACTTTGAAAGGATGGATTGTGGACTTATATGTTAAGGTGCAAAAGGGTGGGTGAATGATATGTTTTTGACTCTTTGCTTTCTTCGGTTCCTCCGGTTTACCATCGAACAGTATTATTCATGTGAGGAACACAACCAAAAGCCGTTATGGGAACGAAATTCGGTCACATGATTTTGAACACAAAAGCCACCAGTAGATCAACTGCTTGACTCCATAAAAGGATTCAAGATACCGTGGAACGCTCTGTTCATTTAAGGCACTCTGCACAAGTAAAAACAAGTTCGAAAGATCTACGTACCACGGCCCATTTCACAACTTACTGTAGAGGCCTGGCCCAAATGGTAATTCATTCATCAACGCTCAAATTTGCTATCGATACTGATGATCAGCCATCTGACATAACTCAAGGAGAATGCGAATCGTATATTCTAGCTGCTGTAATCTGACCCCCAGCGTTTAGGGTTAATACATACTTGGTATGGTCACAATTATTGATGTACTAATTCAGAATCTGAACCGGCACCCGGCACCCGGTACCACGGCCGGCCAGCCAGCCAGCCAGCTCGGCGCTCAGATGGATGCTTCCTTGTCCCGCCGGCCTCCAGCCTCCGGCATATTTGGCTCCGGACCGGGTGGCCTGGGCAGGGCCCGGTTTAACTCTCCGTGGGTGGGGCCATGTCAGGTCGGCCTCGGCAAGCTTTTCAACTTTCATATCCGTGTGGTCTGTGCATCATCCGTTCGTTCATTATGAATTTCGTGCCGGCCCAAAGTCCAAACCAGCTGAGTTGAGCTGCTCGGAGATTCCGCTTCCGTCCTTCCCTCGGCCTGAGGCCTCGGGTCTCGGATCTCAATTTTACTCCAAGTTCCCGCTCGCTCGCTCGCTCATTTCCTTTCTTTTCTTTCTCTGCCTGCCGTACCCCGGCGGGCTTTCCATTTCTCGTTGTGGGCTTTCAGTTGTGTGTGGAGGTTTTGTGTGTGGGTGGTGGTGGGTTGTGCCTGCAGTGCCCGATGCCTGAGCTTATCTCTAGCTTGGCATTAGCGCAGTGCCTTGGCACGGCAGCTTGCGGTTTTGCCCCTGCTTTTTTCCGGTGGGGGAGAGCTCGCTGGCAGTGGCAGTGGGCAGCAACAACATAGTACACCTCTGCCGGCATTTAACTTGTTAGCGTGGTACCGCCACCTCACAGAATTTGACTGGTTGGTGGTGGTCAATCCCATCATCTTTTGTAGGGAAAATAAATTATCGCCACTTGCAAGTTCACCGCGCTAACAAGTTAAATGCCGGCAGAGGTGTAGTACACTACAGTGCTTCATGTGATTGATCACTGAATTCCGTCGCGCTTGAGGCGGCGGCGGCGGGCAGTGACGATCATGTTTTGGAGTTTATCTCTGGTCAATCATTGTCTGGATTTCCAGATGTTGATCTTCCACCACTCCCGAGCGTGTAGAACGGATATTAGCGGTGTTGTTCGAATGCATTTTCGCCTCTTCAGTTTGGCATTTCCGAAGCCAGTTCGGTCAAGCAAGATGATGTCTCTCTGCCTCATCTTCGTACTGTACAGTGTGCCGTACCAAGCTTGTCCCTAAAATCCGCGCTTGCGAGGCACAATGAAGTGTGCCAAGAGATCTTGATCTTAAAAATCTAAGCAAAATCTCGGAGTGTTACTATACCGCTTTTGCCTCCTTTGGCCGAATGGCCGCACGCCGTGCCGAAGGGACCAAGGCAACAGATGGACGGACGGCAGTGGTGGTTATTAAAGCACACAACGACACAGAAACCAGCATCGTCATTGTAGTGTAAAGGTAGGCGCGGTGGTATTTTTGGGGTTTGGAGGGCATTTCCCCGGTTTTTTTTGCTCGGCTGTATGATGTACCAAGTCCCAGTTCCCGCCGCTGCTTGAGCCTTAAAGATTTACAGGCAGCTCCCGTGCTTTTGCTTATCCGTTGGATTTACCGACATATTCGAGACTGAAGGAGGCTCGGCGAAGCAGGTATTCGGTTCACGAAAAACTGATTGACGTCAATATGATTCACATAATATAGTTTTGGCCACAATGCAAATAGAGCTGGGGTTGCAGGTCTCTGGGTTTCAGCAAGAGTGAATGATCTGTGTCAGACAATTCCCATCCTCAATAACAGCATCTCACGCAATCCGCAAAGCTGCGTTTTTACCCATCCACACTGAACTGGCTTCCTGAGCCAGTGCCAGTTGTCAACTTGTTATCAGATGTGCAAAAAGCAATGCCGATGATCTACACCACGACGCAACCCCTTGATGCAGATCTCAGCCTCCGTCCCAAGATCTACCGACCAGCACAAAGAACGAACGAACAACGAAGACCAACCAACGAAGAACGACGACCAAAACACACCGTTGTTTTTGGTGCTACTTTCACATGTTGCATCCGTCCGGTCCGGCCATCGATTCTTCTTACCGCTTCTTCTGTCTTCTTATTCGAAGATCCCTTCTTTTAGCCATCAAGGTGTCAGTTCACCTCCTATCTCAAACCATTGTCTTTTTACCCCTCTTCGCCAAGTGTTCAAGTGTTTTGCCAAGCCCAAGATCTAACACCTCCTGTTGTGCGAAGCTGAGACGAGCATCTTGCACAGACGGCTTGAGATTTGGGATGGAATCGATGTGTCAGCTGATGAGATCCATCGATGTGATCTATTGATTGATTGTTCCTTCCTGAAAGGTCCGTCTCCTGTATTCTCCCCCAAAGTGCCATGGAAGGCGGGCAGGTGCGTGAAGGTCCACGCAAGTCGGATGTAGACAAAATAAAGTTTCGATAGCTTATCGCAATCGGGAAAATAAGACGGGGCCGGGTGCGCTGGAGGCAAGGATATGCTGGCAAATAAGCGCCAAGACAAGGTTTTGGCTTCATCCCCGTAGTCAACAACCCTTATCGGTGTTTTTCTTTCATCAACGAAGAGCGAACAAATTCTCCATTGTTTCTGTCAAAATACGGCTCGAATCCCATTCGTTGGTAAGATTGGATGTGAAACCCACCATCCGGCATTTACAGTATTTGTAATGCTGCCTACGAAGGTGTGCTTCAACGAGACAACCTCAATGGTCGAGTTGATTAAACCACGGACGTCATGGGTGGAGATTTCATGTGGATGACAAGCGCTGAAAAAAACCGAGGTAAAAAATACGAGACGAACAGCTTGGTGGGGGACAGACAGTTTGTCGATTCGAGAGAAAAACCAAACGATTCAAGTTTCACTGCCTAACTTGCCTGAAACTGTTTTTGTTTAGACATTGTGCCAGCTCACAAACAACGATGGCAATACCGAGCAAAGCAGAGGAACTAGTGAGTTCTCATTTGAAAAGTTGGTATACTATCATCCCCTTGTTGATCCCCCCTTCCTGTTTGCCGCCAGCACATCCCAGAAATGAACTTCCCACGTGCTTGGCTCCTGCCCCTTCCCAAAACTGCCAAGGAAAAAAACACACATCCATCCCTCCCTTGTCCACCTGAAGGACACCTCCACAACTCCTTATCGAGAGTGAAAAAAAAAAAATTCCGCAGCGCCTTTGAAGCTCCATCCCGGGTGGAGCGTACCAAATCGCAAAATGCCCGTCACAGGAAAACAGAAGGAGAAAAAAAGACCGAGAAGCGCCGTTTGGAAGCCTTTGTGATATGGGAATAATCCAGTTTGCCATTTGCGCCCAAAAGAGGTGTATTTCTATCCGCCGAAATAGCACGTCGTTGTCCCCATGTCGATGGGATTCATGCCACCATGGCTGGAGGGTATATGATAAAGAAACGTGTCGTGCAGCAAGGCTCGTGCTTGCCTATTTTTATCGCTTGAAAAACATGACTGAATGACAGGATGGGCAAAGTGCCGACCACCCAAGAGTGGTGCGACCCTTTAGTGGTTCCTGAGGAAGCGGAATCCGCCGGCGTTGGAGGACTGGCTGCTGACGCTGGAGGTGCGACGCTTGAGGGCCTCGGCGGAGTCGGCCTCTACTTGCTTGACGCTCTCAGTAGGAGACTCGAGAGCAACCTCATCGGCAGAAGCGTCCTTGGGCTTTTGCTCGGCACCGGAGATGATGGGAGACAAGGTGAGGAAGGTCGAGGGACGACGAGGGCGAAGACGCTGGCTCGTGGAGCGGGTATCCTGAGAAGACATGGCTGGTGATTGAAGAGTGGTTGAAGACCGAGAGACCTTGTGTGCTTGTCTTGTGGGTGAAGGAGGCCGCTGGTAGTTGCGAAAGTTGAGTGAGGGAGCGAGTTTGGTTTGAGGAGAAGTGTCTGGGAAACCGTGATGAGAAGGGAAAGCAGAGGAGATTGGAGTTGAAATAGAGATGGGAAGGAGGAGTTCTGGAGAAATGAACGGGGGTTCCATGGAGACGGGGCATGCCCTTTTATCCTGACTCGAGCAACACTTGGCCGACTGCTTACCAACCGCAAGGCAGGTGCAAGCCGCAAATCATTGCTTTTTCTTTCCTTTCTGTGCTCCGCACTTGAACTCACATGAAGAGCGCCAGTGTTCCCCGACGCCAACTTTTTCCAACCCATGAGACGGCTGCCTGCCAAGCCTTATCTGCAACGATGCTGCAAGAGGACTGCAAGAGCACACACCTCTGCCCCAAGCTAAAACCTCCATGACGCATGATTGGATTGACCAAAGCGAGGTTACCCCCTCGCCGGAGCTTGATGGCGCCAGGTCAGAGAACCAACACACGTGGGGTTGTCATTGGCTTGGGACAGAGCGGGATGGAGGCGTAATGAGGGGTTCAAAGCCTTTGTTATCCGCAAGCTGAGAACGGGTGAAGAGACGTTGGCAAGCGGTGCGAACTGGCCAGCCTAGAGTCTGGGGGTAAGAAAACGAATGCGAAGCGGGCGAGTGATGATGTCGATGTCAAACGCCCTGTAGGGCAGCAGTAGCTCGACGGTTTGCGCACCTGCCCATAGACCGGTGGAATGATGGCGGATTGGGACAAGGCCATCGTGGCGGAAACGAGAATAGACTTTGATACTCACCAGGGGTAGCCTATAAAATGTGGGGCAATGAGCGGCTCTTTGGCAGGTCTCGGCGGTCTTTCCGACACGCCGTCCTCGATTGACCGGGCCTCGGCTGGCCTTGATTGGTTCGCCGGCTAACCCGTCGAAGATATCTCGGAACATGTTGCGACTGTCACTTGACATCCGGGATTTCGGGGGTTGTGGGGCGCGGGGAAAGCTGGAGCTCAACCACGCAAGTCTGGGGTAATGGAACCCAAAACGGGCCACCTCAACCGGGGCCAGCCGCCAAAAGGTACCATGTGAAGGCCTTGGGAAGTTGAAAGACACTCAAACTAGAAGGGGATGCCGACCGATAATTGCGTCACAGGTTCAAG
The DNA here is from genome assembly GCA_009805345.1 of Neurospora sp. FGSC 26628. Taxonomy (NCBI): domain Eukaryota; kingdom Fungi; phylum Ascomycota; class Sordariomycetes; order Sordariales; family Sordariaceae; genus Neurospora; species Neurospora sp. FGSC 26628. Next base: position 29,881 of record RAOO01000057.1, read on the forward strand.
TTTCTTTAGGGCGCCTTGACCTTTGGGGAACCCTAACACGTTATTTGAAGGCGTACCTTGCCCTGCCTTGAGCATGTGACTAAGAAAGAGGCAGGAAAATCGGGAAAATGCTATTTCAAAGTTAGTATGCTATCAAAGAATAAAATGGTCGGATGGGAACCCCGAAGGTAGTCGTGGTCACTTCGCCGCCTCACGATAGATGTAAGATTTATCCACTGAACAGCGTATCCTTTTTCCTCTTTTCAAACTTTGGGGTAAGGTTGCGGGAAGAAAAGTGGTATGAGTGGATGGAAGCATGCAACTTACGTGTATTTTCCGCGTATTGCCAGAGTACCTAACACCGGCAGCATTGCTCCAATCATGTAAGCATGTGAATGCAGAGATACATACATAATTTCGGGTGAAGGGATCCTATCGTAACTGTTGAGATCTCATATTATAGGCGTTCATTTTGATAAACGCCCAGAACAAAGCATCCGCAGGGGCGTTTTGGATGAAAAATTGACGAAGTCCACCTTCGACAAGTTGAAAATCATGGGTGCGGCCCGTTCCTGTTTATAGCTGATCAAGGTCGGGTTGTTGGTCCGGCAACTCTTCTTTCACGGAACTGATAGACTATCTTGCCTATATAAGCAAGGACAGGGACAAGTACAGATGGCGGCCTACACTACACGTCTTGAAAGTAGCCCCTGAGGAGGATGTCTCATATCTCACCGTGCCATTACGATTAGAGACACCCGCAAATTTGATCACGAATGAAGGGGTGTGCCTAGTACCTTGAGATGCAAGCCTGTCATCGACCCGGGCCGATGCGGTCTATGATAGCTTTCCAACGGTACTGTTGGTGCGCTTCATTAGGTCCCTAGCGCGAGTCCTATCACCAACGACCAACTGGTAAGGATATCTCGCACCTAGCACACGCATATGAGCATGTATCCAGTTGGTGAAGCTCTACAATCATCCCATGGAGTCCTGCCCACTTCTGCGGTACCTCCTCTGGCATGGGGGAGTTCTGATACCCTTGCTCAAATGCCGAGATTGCTGGATAGTGATCATGATCGAGGGTTGTGAAGAAGGAGGGCCGGTATACGTTTGCTGTGCGAACTGTGCCCGGGTGCTTCCAACTTGATTCCGATATCACAAGGGCAAGACGGCGTGGTCCTACCGGTGTCTGCTGCATGTCGTATTGGAGATTAAAGCTGGGCAAAGGTAATATCACCACAGCTGGGTTGGTGCAGAAAACTTGTGCCAATCGGGCCATCACAGTCGACACGCGGCGGAGGGGGATGCCGTGCTAGGGAACCATATTCGGCAGGAGCATGTTGTGAGCCGGGGCCTGTGACACAGTCAAACAACGATGATACCCATCATTACCAGCCGTACTTGAACAGTGTGGTAGAAAGCAATAGTTCCCAATCACAGCCAGAGGCCAGGTACGATCGACCGTACGGTCAGGGGCTGGGTATAGTGACTGTTGGTACTTATCCTCTTTTAAAGCACAGATAAGCGTGACTCAGTCTCCATTAGGTAGGAGACAATATCGATTAATGACAAAGGCGATCAGGGAGGTGGTAGATGCCAGTGACGCCTGGTATGGGCTATGTAGTTGGTCAGTACACAGCAGGCGGAAGATATCCAAGCGATAGAGTTGGGTTGTTGATGGTGCTTACCGGTAGCATGGTTCTGGCGGCTACTCGTTCCTGTGATTGGCAGGTCGGGCGCCGTCACAGACATAGTCGCGAACACGCGCGTATAAAGCGCAGTGAACGGTGAATAACCACCCAAACGCGGTGATTGTACCACCCTTTCCCAAATATTGACCAGGGCAAAAGCCGCAGTGTTGTTGGTTTTCTTCGCTTTCCCCTATGCCGGAACATATTCAGTTACATGCCGGCCCTCGCTTCTTTGAACGCCAAGAGCCGCGAACAGCCGATGAATCAACCAACAGTGTCCCTTTGGGGTCCTCGTCTATGTTGCATGCCATAGATTCCACGGGCTAGCAACGTAGTCTCCTGCCCTGGATGGTCGTAGAACAAGGTGACTTGTCTGGGCGGCCAGAAATTTTCCCGTCATCCTAGGACACCTTCTACCCTCACTAGCAAGCAATGACTTGCGAGACGTGCTCCATGGATGGGCCGCAAAACGGTATGCAACATACGTGAGCGTTTTAATGATGCATCAAGTACTGAGCACCGTGCCACCATTATGAGATTTGTCGTCCTAACCTTGAGCCAAGATGGTTGAGGGTGTCCCAGATCATGGGTTAGTTGCGAAAGATCACTGGGGCGTCGGAAACCAATCTATGACGTCCCTTCATTGACGCTCGAGGTTGGATCATTTCTCATCCTGTCGAATAGGTGTGCGCCCTGGAAAGGTCAGTTGACTGCAGATTTGTGCGAGTTTAGGGGGTTTCAGAGAAGACGCATCACATCACCGTCGCCCGCAGCTGAGAGACAGTGTATCCCAAGACGCTCTCCCGCAAAGAGCAACCTGGTGGGGGGGCAGGCAGACGCAGACCCCATAGTCACACGCACAGGACGACTCCGTCATCTAGTCCCGAGGAGGGAGCGTCTTCGGTCGTACTGTCGCCAATGAGACCATGCTTTTGATGATCCATCCCGGATAGAATATTTGATCGGATGCAGAAGAAGCAACAACGATGGGCGACGGAGCTACCAAGTCCTCGCTCGAGGCACTTGGCGAGTCGAGAGCAAGGGAGTGTAGTAGTCCCTCTTCCACGGCCTCCGAAAACCCTCCATGATGCGCATTCAACTAATCAATCGGCCGTACTGTGTTTCCCAATGCCACATCCACATACTGCTCGTCGACGTCTAGCGGGCCGGTATATCAGGCCCGAGTTTATATCGGCCGGAGGCGGAGTGTTGGTAGTCAAGGCACGGTAGCCTCCAACATGGCTGTGGCGGCCGCAAAAGGCGGCCAGAGGGCCATTAAGCGGGGTCCCGGTCTAGCCGGAAGAAACCAAGCCAAAAGCGAGTCGTCTTCAGGGCCGCATGAAGCTACCGTCACTGTTTTGTTGAGGAGGGTGGTGAGAGGACGCCGGCAATTTGAGTTGGGGTGCAAGTCGGTCGAGAGGGCGACTGGAGTTGGCGATTGAACGGATCCAGATGGCGACCGCCGTTGGGCTGATTTCTGGAAGAGATGATGAAGAGTCGCAGAAAATTGAAGTTCGGTTCCCTGTAGGCGAACCCCCGGATGACGGAATATCCGACCCCCCGCACTCGCTCCGATGGTTCAGAAGCTGCAAGTCCCAACTTCCACCGCTGCTTCCACCCAGCGAACGCTAACAGATCCCAACCGCAAGGGGGCATTTTGCACACTTTCACCGGGAAGAAGGAGCTCCCCGAGACACGGAATTGCCGTCCCCGTTCGGGCTGATGAGCACCTCGAAGACATTAGTAACCAAAAAAACTAAAGAAAGGTGGGAAAATTGCAGTGTGGACAGCCCGTACCGTAGAGCAATTTGCTAGTGAGTGGGCATCTTTCAGGTACAGTGGTACGAAGGTTGCAGCGAGGAAGGCTGCTGCAGTGCTGGTCACCGGTACGAGATTGGCATATTGAGAGAAATTTGGAGACCCCTGGCGGCGATCCAGTTCAAGCCCGAAAGTTACGGTACCTAAAGTCCCTGATTGGCCAATTTAGAGGGCAGACGGGGCAGGCACCGCGGGAAGGAACGGGGCACTGACCATTCGACGCTCCGTGTGAATGCAGTCAAGACGAAAGACTAAGGTAGGTAGAGGTAAGTAAGGTAACCAGCATCACCAGCACGGCGGATAGGGCAGGGCAGAGCAGGCCACCTTCATCCACGGCTCGCCCGTTCCCAGGCCACGGCGCCTTAGCGCGATCTGGATATTCCAAAATACCACACTTCATCACCCTCGTCACCTCCAGACCTGAGTGTTGGTAGCAGAGTGGTGCTACGGGCGCAATGTGCCACCCACCACTGTCGTTGCTCTACCATGCCCTCCAGGCCCTCCAGACCCTCCATCCCCCAGGGCAAATCCAGGCGAGGGCTAGGCTAATATCTTATCTCTGACCCTGGAGACGGGAGACATCAGATCATCACTGCGTGCGGCACGTCGACCGAACCAACGAGTTTTCCAGAAAACAACCATTTTGCAACTCTTGGACAACTCCCTGGCCCTCTCCAAGACATCGAGGGCCTGTCCCGAGCCTGCTCAGAGTCAGAGCCTTCGGTTCAGGGCCTGTTCGTTCAGAACGATGCCCGGCCCCAAGTCACGCGAGCCACGGTTCATGCGACAGGGTCACTACACAGGTCACTGTACAGAACGACATTACTCAGATGGGCTAGGTTCAAAGATGGAAATATCGAGACTTCAGTCTTGGCCAATTTCGGCCGCTTAGAGTCCTCTTTCGGCGAAGCAGTCTCTGCTGGATTACCTATTTCGGCAATGGCGACAATCAATTCAACCCAATGGAAGGACAGATATTGTCTGCATCGCTTCGTGGAGTCAGCGAATAGCATCTTTGTACCCCCCCACGGGCACCCATCTCCAATTACGTACCTTACAACCCATGACAGGGACGCTGGTTCTCTCCCTCATTCCACGAGTCCACCTTGCCAAAAACCAGATGTTTAATCTTCATGGCCGTTCGGCTCCCTTTGCTGAGGTGAGAACCTAAATGGATTCGGAATCTGGACAAATCGGATCTGTCTCGGTGTGCATGGATCGCAAACCGTACCTGGCGCTGCCTGCATCTCGGTGGCTGCACTAACAAATTCAAGCAACCTAACCCTCCGTTTTCAATACCCACGCAGCCACGGCAAGTCCAGCAAATGGAAGAAACGAGACTCCTCCCAATCAACCCATATTCGGCTGCTTTTCTCCACAGATTTTGTGGCTAGGCAGTTCATGTTGGCGGCTCATGTCCGTTTAACTCCAAGATATGTCGATCCAGATTTGCTGGGTCGGCCGCCTGTATGCGACCTCAGCTCTTCAGCCTCGAATTCTGCGCCTCACCTTTGCACAAGGCCGACACACCTCATCATCAACAACACCAGAATGCCACTGTGCCGGGACTGGTACCAGACAGGAGCGACAACTCTAACGACTAAATATCTCTTTTGCACCCACCCCAGCTCCACCGGGCCCGGCTCAAGCTTGGCCATCTTGAGACTGCCCACTTCACTAAGTCCATCAAGGCTAGCCTCCATTGTGTACTCCAACATGGCCCAGGATAGCCTAGTCTTCGTTCTGCACACCCCCTCCCTGTTGAACGAGCAAGGATTGTACACTCCTGGAGCGACCGGAACTCGTAGGCTTGTGTGACGGAAGCCAATGTCCCTGCAAGTGAACCGGCCTTCCTTGCTCGTCAGGGGCACTCCCTAGCAATCTGCGTTGCCAGTTAGGGCTTTCTCTTTACACTTGCTGCCTCTGCCTTACCTTGGGGTTGCAAGAGGTTGCCGAGAGTTGGCCGTACCTTACCTCTCCTTCGTCTCTGTTCATCCCATGTCTCTCAAAAGGTACGTCGTCCCCTGGTTCGAGCTCCCTCAGACGTACCATTTACATGGCAAGCAAGCATATTGGCCCTCTATACGAATCTATCTCTAGTTCTACCCCGGCGCGCTACTGTACTCTACACAGACCTGATATCAACTCTTTCTGCCCCTTCGCTCACCATACGCGGCAGCCAATAGCCTTGTAGGACGGTGCTTTTTTAGGTTTTGTAGTCCCAGCTTAGCAGACCAACAGAACAATTGCATGTCACTACAGGGCCTGATCGATCCCCCCATCTCTTGACAAACTCTTGCCCACGAAGGAATCATACCTGGTACGTATGAGGCACCGCAAACTTGGATGCTACTACACTGGCCCAACTGGCTAATCTACTAAGGTCTTGACATCCCTTCCCACCCGGCAGCCTTCACAGAAAGGCACACCTCTCCCGCACTGTCGTGTCGTCTTTCCTTATCGAGGGCTATATGCAGCCTTGACACTCCTTCCCTGGTATCCCACCTGCTTGCTCTTCCCGGTCCAGAAAGCACTAGACGTCTTCCCGTGGCGTCTTGATAGGCCCGGCTGTTCTGACCACCCCTAACCCCTTGCCGCATGCCTCCCCTACACTGACCCACCCTGCTTCCGTCGTTGTCGAAGGTATCGAACGGCGTAGGTACTTTCGTCTACGAGCACGTCGCGGGGCCCCCATCTTGTCCTTGCTTGAATCGAGAATACCCTCCACATCCACCTTGGGACTATCAACCAACAGCCTCTATCCATCCTTGCTGGGTTCGCCACTACACCAGAGGTGCCTCCTACCAACAACATTATAGGGAACACTTGGCTGATACCAGTAGTTTGGTTACAACCGTTCTCTGAAACAGGAATTGGACCTGGACATACTACCAAGCAATCTACGCCTCTTACACCCTCTACGACATTCTGCCTTGTCAACCCGTGGATCGTGACAAGTATATAAGCACTTGTCCACACCATCTTTGCTTCACTTTACTCCCATCATCCCATCAGCCTCGCCACCACTTCTCTACACCTACGCAACAGCCTCCATCAACGAGTCAAAACACTCTGACGAATAGTCATCACCTCATTTTCACCTCTTGTCAACTTTTCCCCAGTCGTCAAAATGTGTACGATCTATATTACCCGCTTCACTGCTTGCAAGCATGTCAAGAAGGATCTGATCGATTGTGCGGCCAAGAAGGGATCCGGAACCGGCACTTGCCCCGATGGTGCGCCAAAGGAGCATGATCACACGGTGGAGGGCGACTGCGGAGAGCATTGATATTGCGAGTCACGAATGAACAGGAGTTACTCTCGTACGTTGGTCTCTCATCTACCGCGACAGAAGCTTTCCTAACCAGAGTCTTGCAAATCATTAGCAATCCCGAGGCAATAACCACGGGAACGACAACTCTTTGAGAACTCCCAAAATACGCAACACTTCCACCTTTCTATCTTCGGGCAATCATTATCGACCTCCTGCCACACATCTGCGCATCCCATCGCCGGCTTCTAAACATTAAAGGTACACTGGGCGGTGATGGAGGAGGATAAGCACTGGTGGGAGATGTGGGCGTTGGATGGGAGTCAGGCCTTGGCTCATTTCTCGGCTGGTCCGACAACTGGACTTTACTGGTGTTGACTCCTTGTGTATAAAGGAAAATGGGCGGCTTTTTGATTTCCATGTTTTTCTTTACTTTTCTCCTTTGCACATATTTTGTTGTATCTGGCCAGATTTGTTCTTGTTTCTTTCATCCTTCACAATTCACTTGTCTAATTGTCCCAAATCTACTCTCGTCGCGTGTGTACATGTTCTCTTGAACATATTCTGGTTTTGTAACATAATATAAGCCTGAGATCATGGTAGCAATACCAGCTTCTTTTTTTTTGCCCGCGAGTCTAGCTTTTTGCAGAAGTCCCATTTCCCCATTGAAGGACCAACAGAACCAACAGTCAAAGTGCGCAAATTCTTAGCGGCTCGGACCGCATGATCCGATCAGAAAGCAAATTATTGCCGTCAGACGCCATTCCCGCACCGTTTGCTGCTGTGCCGTCGCCAACGCCGCAAGGAATATCCACAGTAGCCACTACTGGCATACACCTATGCTACGACCTGCTAACTCTGTGGGCATCGCGCCGACCCACAGCTCATGAACACGAATACCTACATGGTTAGACTTCCGCAATAGCAAACATCATCCTAAATAGTTCGAGGAGTTGACATCTGTTACAAAAAAAAGCTTTACGGTTCTGCCATTTTTGGCTACAGGGTCGGGTCTGCGGCCGGCCTCAGTTCGTGTAAGTCGCCTGGCCTGGCCTGGCCCGACCCGGCCAGGCAGAGTTCCATGCGGGTTAGGGTTATAAGCCGTCCTCCCCCCCTGCTTGTCTTCAACCACCTCGCCAACTGTTGACAATTGCTTGCATATCCTTGCATCGAAAGTAAACAAGGCAATGCAATATCTACCGAACTCATATTGACGCTATCCGTCTTGTGGTACAACAGCCGCGCTCCCACATTGACGGCTTTATGAAAACCTCCGCTTGTCAAGAAATTCTCCGTGACAAGACAGCTTTGCCGCATATTGTACGTGTGCATGTTTGTCCATGTGTTGCTTGTCACACTCCAACCACATGCTGAATCACCTCTGGCAAAGAGAACTCGGAATGAAGCAAGCGAGCGTTTGTGAGACTTTGGCAAAGCTCGTGTTGACAAGTGACAGTCATGGGGGACCTGGCGTGCCATGTTGTTTTGACCTGCTGTGTTCGATGCTGTGATTTCCATGCCGGAACAGTGCAGTAAAAACTTCCGTGCTGTGTGTGGGAGGGGAGTGTTTGCCTCGACTCTATTCTCGTCACCTTCCAGCCGCCTTCAAACCTCACTCATCTCTTTGGGGTTTCGAGGAGGCTCTTTTGACACCGGACTACGTAGCAGGATCATTGTCCTACTACTCCCGCATTCCAGTTTTGCATCAAAAGTCGTCTTGAGGGCCAAAACCAACAACAATCACCGCCCTAGCCGACTTTGCCAACTGCCTGCATGATCACATCAACAGCAATCTTTCTGCGCCCAGACAATAGCAAACCTGCTCACCTTACTTTTGGGATCACACCTCCTACTGCTCCTCATGACAAGAAGTCTCTGACAACATCAACAAACTTCCTGACGTCTGTTTCGACCTCGGATATCCAACCAATCAGTGATATCGCTAGTTCAACACTAACCCCCAAATTCCTGCTTACATCGAACCACCTCATTGACTGTTTGTTGGCTAGCTAACGCAGGCCGAATGGCGCGGCAGTTGCCCAATGTGCGGCCTTAGGAAGCCGCGGCCAGACGCAGACAGCTCCCGTCATGTGTTTGCCGTGCGTCTTGGGGGCCATCTTTCCTAACCCGGATGATACGGGCATGTGAGAAAATCTCAAGTCCCGTGGTCTATCTTTCCATTTTCACCTTGTCACCTAACCGACCTGGAATAGCAAGGTAGTAGGAAGGAGCGATACGATGCAGTCAAGGTGGAGGGGAGCTTCAACAAGCCTACGGAGTCCAAAGATACGGGAAGGAGCCGTGGGATGCTGCCGATAGTGCCGGTACATTAAGATACAGCTTCGCACTTTCCAGTCCCCAGCGTTGAAGTTGAATGCAAGTTGATGATCTGAGCGTTTTGATAGTGGGCAAAAAAACAAAGTGGACAAGGTACTTCCCCCGCTAGGCGCCACTATAAGCAAGTGTGGGGTTGGCAATAGCCGCAGGGATCCACTTTTGCGTAGCGTAGGCGCGAGTAGGCCGAGTTTTGTTGGCCCGGTCGTTTTCCGCCTTGCTCTTTTTGTCAACCTCTTCCGCGTTTCCTCTCTCGGCCCACACTTTTCACAAAACATCACTTTTCAACTTCTTGGACTCTCACACTCAACGGCACCTGTACGGCACCCTTTGTGCGACGGACCACGACGCGCACCGGCATTGGAAAGGCAAACGAGAAATCCTTCAGTCTAGGGCACAAGGGAGATCAACGTATGCGGCCACTTGTCTTGCCAGCATTGAACGAACCAAATCCCCGCCTACTCCTCCTCCTACTCCCTCGCCGCAAACAAGAGAAGTTCAGATGCATGTCTCGACGTCCTGCTGACCACCGTGTCTCTCTTTGCACCGCGGTCCAATCCTGATCAGGTTGTTCTCCCCAGAACATAGCCGTGGACCTACGACCTATTACTGGGTCATAAACGCGGTCGCGGAGGGGAGACTTCATCGGGTGAAAGCTTCCAACAGCACGGCGATAAATCTAAACGAGGATAAGCCGCAAGCGCAAGCGATGTCCTGCTCCGCCCAACATGGCCAACACCTCAAGGCCATATCCACAAGCCCAAACATCTACCGACTATCTGGGGAAACGTTACCTCGTCGATTGCCCATTGCGGTAGAGGCATAGGAAAGTCGCAGCAATACGAGCCATCTTAGGCAGCTCGTTGCTATGTGATGATGCAGTGCACCCATTGCGCAAAGGGATCACGTCCTCCGGCCTGACGCGCTTCAGCTTTCGGATGGCCGGCCATGCCGCCACAGACGTGACGACTCCGCTGATAGTGCAGATGCCGTCATCACGAACCCCTTCAGCAAGTACACCACCGCAAAAGTCACACGCACCTATGGTACCTGATCTGATGCCAATATCGGGCGCCGTGCTGTGTACTTCAACTTTTGGTGTGGCCGGTCCCGGCATGGCCCCCGTTTATGGCCCCCGTATGCCGTACAGTATCGTCACATACTGTGTCTCTTACGGGCTACGGCTGCCGACTCCATTTTGCACAACACATCTCCACCGGGGCACGCCAACACATGTAAAGCATCGCACCGCGTACCTTGCGATGCCCAGAGGTAGGATGGCACTATGCTTCTTACCCCCCCGCACCGTACATCGCGCGCCGCCGTAAGCCGGACGGCAGACGGGAAGCCTTTCCCGCACGCACAGGTCGCGGCATGCATCCCTTGATGACATGATGCTGGCTGGCCGGCCATTCCCAAAGGCTAGTGAAAAAAGACAGGAACGGTTTCTTTCCTTACTCGCGCCGGATCCGAGTCTCGTAATACATACAACAGCAGGGCGGACATCTCCTGGCATCAACATGTCACACTCTTTGTCGCCAATGCCTGACGAGGCGTCCAGTCTCACACCCCGTTCTACTCTGGGAAGCACAGCAGTTTGCGCCATGGCAGATCAAGCAAGCAGCCTATGCACATAACCTTGTGCTTCACAACATGAAGCCAGACACTCACAGCTCGGGACAAGGGTTTGAATCCTCCTCAGTTTCTTTTCTTCTTGGCTTGAACAGTCGTTAATCTTCTGTTTTGTCCACCCGTTATCCGACTCGCTTTGAGCTGTGCCACCGGATGTTGGCCGAGAACTTGCTGTTTTTTTTTTTTTTTTTTTTTTTGGGGGGGGGGGGGGATTTTGCGCTTCTTCTTCGAACCCTTCGATAATTACTGAATGTACCTCTGACACACCGGTACCTGACTATACAAAGCCTAGGTGGGATGAGTTGGTCCGGCTTTTAATATGGGATGAACCGACAATCACCAACGGTGGCATACCTTACCCGATACCTATGTCCGGCAAGATGTCCGGCGGCCCTGCTTTGGGATGTGAGCCCATGTTGGGCATGGTCTGGTTATCGGGGGTACGCCTTCTTCCTTGGCGGGAAGAAGACTTCCTTATGCCCGTAAACGAACCAGAGAGAGATGTCGTTCTAGAAAGAGATTCCCGATGAAAAAAAAACGAGATTACCGTCTAAACCGATAACGGTAAGTAGGTTGTGCCACATTGCGTCAAAATCATTGCGAAATGCATGGGATTCGCTATTCACATCACTGACTAAGAAACAAGCGAGGAATATTATCTCCCGTTACCCTGTAGGACGCGATGCCGACCCTGTCCCGATGATGTAAATCGATACTCCCTTCATATATTCGGACGACCCTACTAGGCTCAATCTCTCTAGGAGTGGAATGGGGTAACCTCGGAGAGCACACATTCGACACTTGCCTATTCCAGCAGGGCGAATCACTGAGCGGATTGATCTGAGAGAGGTCGGCCTTTCGATCAGGGGGTGTACACAATTGTTCAACCCCAGCTTGAGGCTGTCCGTGCCTTTCTCCTGCTTCTATGGCCCCAGATTGAGATTGACTATGCGGGCACTAACGTCTGTAGCCCCAGACACATAACCCTGGCCGCGACAAGCCCAATCCCAACGTCACCTCGTCTCGCAAACCTCACTCGCAATTAACTGGAGCGGATACCACCTCAGCGCAGTGCACCACCGTGTACACGACATCCTCATCATCACCAACAATGGTAGTCGATCAACTAGGTCCGATTATTGATGCCCAAGCCCAAGTTGACTTTCCTTTCGGAGCAGGAAGTTGGTGAGCAGAGGGCGGCATCGCGCAAAGTTAGGGTGACATTGACCACCCGCTGGGAGAATAAAGATGGGGCCAAAACGTTTGTGACGAGAACAGGCAATCCGTTTCATTCGACGAGTTAAGCGCGAGTGGCTTGGGAGCTGGGTCGCACCATACCCCAAACCAGCCAATCGGGCCCCGGCAATTAGGAGACTAACACCCTAAAGCCGGCCGGAGCACAGTTTAAATCAGCCGCCCCCGTCCCGACGACCGCCCCGCCCGGCCGCCGCTCCGCCGTTGTCGTTGTGTGATTTCGAATGTTGTAAACGGCCGAAAAGGACAAAGCTATGAATGATAGAGGAGCACTGGAAGGGATCAGGGAGTCGGGGAAGTAAGTGAGGAGATGTGGGTGACATCTGAACTGGCAGTTAGCGAGATCATCGCTGATCCCATGTTGGTTTAATGCCATGGTGGCCAGTGCTATCCGCGGCGCAAGGGGGGGTCTACTTTCTCAACGAAGAGTTCCCTCTTCTTTTTTCTTCTACACGCCATACAGCCTGCTCGCAAAGAAGGGCAAAAAGCAGAGCTTGGTCGCTCTCGTTTGGTAGGGCCGGACTCCAGTGCTCATCTGAGGCAAGTGGGTTTCACGGTAAGTAACAAATGTCGTCACTCATTTGCTGCCAGTGCATCCAGAACAGATGATGCTTCGTGATGGCGTGACAAGCATCCCGTCATTACGGACTGGCCGACTTCCTCACGGAATTTGTTTTGTCTTTACAATTTTCTTTCTGCCCCTTCTCGCCTAGTTTTACGCCTCTAAGTCTAGGTGCAAGCCACACGAAACAAGGTGAAGTATCGGTATGAGCGAGCGGGTAAGCCACCTGAACGGCACCAGACTCTCCCGGCCGGCAAAAACAAATCGATAAGAAAATCAAGTCACTTACCTTTCTTTCGATGGCACGACCGGTAACCAGCGTAACATTCCAGTACCCAACGCTCACAAAACAAGCAGTACGCAAGACATTTGGGACTATTGGATGATACCATAAAGTTCCCCGGGACATGGGTAGTGAGCAACAGTTAACAACGGTCGCAAGCCAAGACCAGGATGAGAGCCAAGGCGAGCTGCCCAGGAAGGGGTGTGACTGAAAGAGGTGAACGCTGTGGTGTAAGCGTATGGAAGATACAGGGCCATTGATTGTTCCTCATTTTGGAATATTTTCATTGGCAGAAAGACATCGCATTCGGCCCACATATCCAAGCCACGGAACCAAATGGTCGGGAACAGTACCCCGACATTATCGCTCACAGATTTTCACGTGAGCAAAAAGGCGTCAATGATTGCGAACACCTTTCCAACAGCAACACCCTTGCTTTTCCTTCCCAACCGCTGCTACCCCACCGTGGACGGGGAAACGGGCGAGCGGATTCCGAGTTGCAAAAATACTACGTCAGATCCAGAAACTGACGGCTTCATTTCCCAAGAATTCGAATATTTTGAAATTGCGCACCGGCCGGTTTTCATTCTGGGGCCATTGTTTGACAAAGATGCAAAAAAAGTAGATAAAAGAAAAAGGGAGTATGCACAAGGCAGGGGTGGAAAGAAACCATGTTCCTCAATGACTCCAGTTCCTCCGTCCAGTGACAGTCTGCGCCGCAGACTAATGCGATGCCGGCCGGGGCGATGCGATGCGGCCCATTCCACCGACCCGGTCGGCCTCCGCAGTCCGGCCGCATGCTGCATGACCCGACCACAGACCACGGTACAACCCCGGTCACGCCGACTGCCTCTGAACTACAACAACTACGCAGCAGACACTACACCACCAATCCACCACATCCACATCCACAACCACAACCGCAATGATAACCGGCATCAACAGCAATGCCGCACACGGGTGGTCGACCTCGATGCGACCACCGTGACAACGCGGCAACAGAGGGAAAGAATTCCCACATTGCTGTGGATATTTTGGAATTTTGCTGAATGCTGAGCCACCTTCGAGTACAGTACACTCAGTTTCGAGTATAGTGTTCTTCATCACCGCGAATACACTGTCGTGACAGTCTAGACTTGGTGCACACGGTACGAACGATGATGACGAAGGCGACGAACATCACTATCACGTTCTGAGGAGGGTCAAGGGACCAGGAGCGAGGGAGTGAGGGAGCGAGGGAGTATCCAGTGAGGTAAGCCACCAACTGCTGCAACTGCTGCAACTGCAACTGCATGATGGTGGAAATCACATCACTTTAGTTTTTGCTCCCTCACTTCGATCATTCGACACTACAGCACTCGACCCCCTGGATCACTCCCTCTCTCCGTCACTCCATCAGTCAGTCACTTAACCCAGGTGCTCTTGACAGTGCGTGATTACCCAGCCAGTAGTGTCCCCATGCATTTGTCCTGTTGGGACCGACTGTAAAGGTACAGACGGACGGACCAAACGGTAGGTAGATGAGATGATGAAACGCGACGATGCGTGATGAAGTCACTCACTCACTCACTCACTCCCTACCTCCCTCCCTCATGCTCCCTCACATATGCCACTATGTTACTACTACATAGGTTGACTCGACTGCCCTGCCCTGCCTACGTACAAGGCAGTACGACATGGGCTACTGCTCTCTATGCAGATCGAACTACCTACCTAGGTATTCACTCACGGTAAGTGACCAATATCAATACATCTACCTGAAAGAGTCTAGTCCGGTCCGGCTCTGAGGCAAGGGACGAAGGGAAGAGGAAGAGGGGGAAGGGGAAGGGGGGATGAAGAATGGCGAATGTACGTGATGGGTCCCCTCTGGTCCGCCCTCCCTCGTTCGTCGAGCTTAGCGCTTCCGCTTCATCAACGACACGGTAGCAGTGTAGTTCCAAGTTCCAGTCTGTTGGTACTTGGTCGTGATGACTGTGACCCTGTTACACACACCATACAATCCCAACGAAATGATGAAAGGACGAACCAGGTTGGTGATGGCCTCACTAATTGGGAACCGAGGGAGTTATCGGTTACGATAGTGGCTCAAACTCCCTCCTCCGTTTCCTATTTACTCTACTCTACACTACTCTCAAACGGATTCCAAATGCCAGGGCCGTATGTTTCGTACCTATATCTACCTACAATAGGAGTCCTCTGTAGAGGTAAAGAGGTAACTGGTTTCAGGAGTTGGGTGGTAGATTAACTGCACCACTAGAGTAGGCGGTTACATCAACTACCTGCTACGAGAGTCACTCATCCATTGGACGGTACTAAACCAAGAGGAGCTGTTCGGCGTTTCTGGATCAGGGAGGTCGACGAGGCTAGAATGAATGCGAAGATAAACCAATGAGGCGTCAGTGCCTAACCGGTGTGCTGCCCATATCCCCCCCTCCCCTCTGATCTTCACTCGATGATTATGGGCTATCGGAAACCTCAGTTCTACAATACTACTGTCCCTTAATCATGACAACCTTTGAGAGTCCCCTGGAATGGTTCCAAAGCTATACCGGGAGGACTACAATGTGGTGAAACTTGGTTCTTGCATGTGTTCCTGCATGAGTGTTACCATCTCATCTTCGTGAGAGGACCAATGATAGCCAAAGACTTGCGAGGGTGGATTCTCTCGTCCTCCTCCTTCTTCTCCTCCTCTTCAACCTCTTGTGATCACAACCGAAACGTTGGTCGTATCTCGAATGGAGACGAGACGGGGGAGTCACGCTTGCGTTCCTTCCTTTCACTTGGAAACATCAAACCACTCAGAGTATAAGTTCTACAATAGGAAGGCACGATCCGTCCGTCCATCATCGATCGCTCGCTCGCTCTTTCCTGCCCCAGTTCCCCGACTTTCACGTCACGAGCAAGGGTGCTTTCTTTTAATTTGCAGTTCCCTTTGCCCGGGCGGCTCGAGACGGAAGACTCCTTTCCTCAAAGTAGTTCCTTCATAGTCCACCAAGCTGTTCACATGATCTACCTCCTTGAATGTACCAGGCATGCAATAAATTCGCCATTTGTCTACCAAGTAGCTGGTGAGCTTGTCGCCCGGGTAAAAGGGCAGGTCTTCCGCTCTGTTGAACGTAGCCAAGGCTTGTTTTTGGATCTGATTGGATTTACGTGGGATGAGAAGCGAGAGAGTCACTTGCTCACCCAACACTCATCCTTCTCACTCGATGGTCCAACGGTTGCAAGCTGAACTCGGATGGATGGAGACTTGGTGGGCATGCTATGTTGACGGTTTACCCTAGCGAACAAACTCACTTAGGTTAATAAGGTGAATATACAATGATAGGGTGACTGGACAAGCAAAATTGCTCAACATCAAACTTCGCCAGTCATCTCAAGGATTGGTCCTGACCCAATGTCATACGGTCGGTCGGTGCCAACGCAATGGGAATGAACGTAAAAAGAAAACAGGCATACAAGGACAGACTCGAACTCACCACCTCGCGAAATACGCAAACCTTCTCTTAATCTACTACCCTTTGACAAAAGTACAAAAAAGTACAAAAAAAAAAATAACAACAACAATAACCGGTCATCCTAGCACGGAGAGGGTTAACCGTCGAAACACCCTAACTTATTGGGTTTGAGTTTCTTTTGCATACTTGTGATTACCTTCTTCTATCGCTGCTCACACCTTGCAGATCCTTTTCTAACTCTGACGGGTAGGAGGGCGTGAAATATGCAAGCAAGCAAGCATGGCAAGCAAACTTTCTCACTTGCCTGGACTTGCGTCAAATGTACCCTTACTTGACTTGCCTTGGTATTACTTGCCTGTGTGCTGCTACGCTGGCTAGAATTTGGATGGGACTGATTGTGAGTTGGAGAACCGCGCGGTATGACAGGGCGGGGATGCATATGCCCACTTAGCCAAACCTATAAAAGATAGGACGATGTTCACTTGCCAATGAACATCGGGATGCATCACTATATAGGCAGTCACAGAACCCTGTGACACGCGGGGATTCGAGTATGACGGTTTGACAAGCAACAGGTAGTTGGAAAATGGAATGAAAAGTCTAGAAGGGTAGAATCCTAATCCCCAAGTCCAGCCCAATGAAGCATAGTAAATAATTTTACAAATGCTCGCTCACGGTTCTATAAAGTAGAGTACTAGGTTAGTTTGCCTCGAAGTTAAAGGTATAAAGCTCCTGCCTATGTATAATTTGCTTTTTGTTTCTCTTTCCTTTAGTATCGAGAAAGCGCTGAGTAGGTAAGAACGCAATTACCTATCTATTCGAGCCACTTCGACTAAAGGCTTCTCAAGACATTATCTAATAACTAAGACAAATTAGACCAAATAATAAAATGGCCGACAACCGGTACGTCCTAACTACCTTCCCGGCATTAGTATTCTCGCTTTTTTCCTCTTTACGCTATTCGCTCTCTACGCGGACCGCAAATTGACATGTTTGTTTCTCAGCGACGCTGCCGCTAAGGAAGCGCAGAAGAGGAAGAAGGAAGAGGATAAGAATAAGAGACTGGAGGAGGCGGAGAAGTCAAGACAGGAGCAGATCAAGAAGATCTTGGAGAAGATTCAGGAGGAAGCTAAGAAGAGGGAAGAGGAGGCTGCTAAGAGCGAGTAGAGGTAAGCTTGCTAGGCTTACAATATGGAACGCTCTTTGGGTTGGTTACTACTTGAATGTACATCATCGTTTCGTTCCAAACCGGACAGGAAATTTTGGAGTGGAGGTTTCGAGGTGTTCGGACGGTAAGTAGACCGTTATGCCCGCTACTCGACCAACTAAGTGGTTGTTGTTATTATTGTTTTTTTTTTTTTTTTTGGAAAACTGTACGTACCACCGAAGCATTAGTGAATTGGTACCTAGTCTACTGA
The DNA here is from genome assembly GCA_009805345.1 of Neurospora sp. FGSC 26628. NCBI lineage: Eukaryota > Fungi > Ascomycota > Sordariomycetes > Sordariales > Sordariaceae > Neurospora > Neurospora sp. FGSC 26628. The sequence goes on from RAOO01000057.1 coordinate 47,584, forward strand.
ATGACACTCACCTATGTTATATGCCCGAAGACGTAATTCCAGTGCAGTGCCTGATTCGAGTCAAAGCGCAAGTTGTTGTTGTTGTTGTACATCTATAGATTCCATTTCTATCCATTAGACTACCCTGTTGTTGATGACTACTCCGTCGGGTTGGGAGTTGAGTATTTCACATTCTCCTCCATGGCACTTCAGCTCAGAACGAATCGATATGTATGCGAGGGCTCGTCATTGTGAAGCCATGGTGAATGGTTGATATGGTTTACGGACGCCCAATCTCTTAAGTTTTCACTCCATGTTAGGTAGGTAGGCTCCCTAGGCTCCTGCTCGAGGTGGATGCCGCCCCTTTTCTACAAAATGAAGCTGTTCCTCAAGTACACCTCGTAGAACGTAGCAGGCGGTATATACCTACGACCACGTGGGAAATAAACGGCGCACACACACAAGCTGGTAATGGAGACATTAGGGAGTGTTGACTGGCAAATCATTTCCATTCCATTGATTCTCTATCTTCGTTCGCCCTTTCATGGAACCCAACAGCCCATCCCGGAGATATGATGCCAACAATCCCCCATGCATGATTGCTTTGTCTCCTCCAAGATTGTCTGCCGATATCAACTGTTGCGCCTGAAATTCGGTTCGAGCCGCGACAGCAAGATGGTTGACCAGTGACTGGCCCGGAGACTGGCCGGGTGGTGCATGAACAAAAGAATTCTGCACCTCTAGCGAACCCACCTCCAACCTTGGCCTATACTATCAGAGAGCTCGGCATGTTCATTCCTTCCAGCAGTGAGCCTCCAGGTTGTGGTATTATGTCTTCGTCAAGTCGATCCATCCATATCACAGTAGGTTATGTTCGTCATGCGGCCGCTCACACCAGGGTGATGGGATTCTTGCCCTCCAGGCACCAGGCTTTTTGGGTGATCATGGGCGCATTGATCGAAGCAAAACTTTGGAGCCAGCAAGTTTCCTCCGAGTATTATCCTAGTATCGATCGTGATCGCTGTCGGCACATGTCGCCCCTAAAAAAAAGTTCGCTATGCAGTCGTGAGTATCATGGTAATGCAAGGTATGGTACAATTCCAAATGCGTGTGTTGTGTGTGTTCCCGTCTAGTCCTCCTCTAGTCAAGTTTTCTTCAGCACTGAGGGGGCTGGTAGTTTAGGGGACGCCTGCGGTACCGTCTAGTTAGCAATGTTGATCGTGGTAGTGTCGAATGGGATGCGCTTACTTGAACAACAGAATGTGAGGCTCTGGCTCATGAACCTCGTAGTGTTCCCAACCGAGACTCTGTTGTCGCAACCTTTGTGTTAGTCTGCCCGTTCCCTATGCGTTGCCCATCGCAAATGATCATGTTGGCGCGCACCTGTGTAATGCCCATGGCTCTCCATTCCTCCTCCCACAAGAGCTTCAACGTGCCCTTAGACTTGTCGTGGTAGTCGGAGGGAATGGCCTTGAGCATGGCCTTGGGTAGCTGGACGTGACGGTACTCGTACTCGCTGTCGGAGTAGCTATAGGAACGAGTGGTAGGGTCAGCAACTGTACAGTAGAACCCTCCCTAAAGTGCGCAAGGGCGTACCGAGTAGAATAGTGAATAGAGTCGATGAACTCCTCGAGGCGCGCGCGCTCGTTATCAGACAGCGGCCGCGGGCTGGGGTTGCGGCGACTGGTGTCGATGCCCATCTCCTCCGGTGTCATTTTGCCTGCTTGTGTTGTGGGTGTTTTGAGGGGTGCGATTGTTGTTGTTTGGGTATCGGTTGCTAAGGCGATAATTGCCGGCGGTGCTGTGCGATTCCACAACGCGTCTCTCGGTGGTTTGGTCTCGCTGTGGCGGCCGCGCGCGTGGGGGCGGATAGAGTGCTATTTAAGAACCCGGAGGCAAAGGGTCGCTGTCAGGGCAGTGGAGTCGGCGTCTTTGGCGGGCAGTGTATTGTGACTGTTGTCTTCAGTTTGAGGTCAGGATGAGTTGGGACGATCGAGCCGAGAGTCAATTGTAGAGGTCGGGTGCTGTTGTGAGTCGCACGAAGGTTATCTTGAACAAGAGCTTCTATTGTCAAGAGACTTTGGCGTTATTGTAGAGTGTCGGTGTTGCGATGAGATGGTTGATGTGGTTGACGTTGACAACGGCCGGCCAGTGACGAGGGGAATCACAAGTCCACTGCACTCAGTTAAGCTGACAGGGGTTCGGTGGCAGACGGGAGTGTCCGGCCGGCAAATCCACCAGATTCCCAAATGGTGCCGGCCGCGGCAGGCTATCTGGTCTTGGCATGTTTGAATAAGAACTTGACAGACGGCCGCCAGCCGCCAAGAGTCGCCAAGGGATGTGGTCAGAGTGCCGACGCTTTCACTTCTCAAAGTCGTCCCAGAGGACGGGCACCAGACACACACCACCACCACCACCAGGCCTGGCGCAGGGAAGCAAACAACCACCTGCACTAACAAGCTCGGGACAATCCGCTCAAAGCAACGGCCAACCGTCTTTTTTCATCTGTTGGAGCACCCAACTCGCCATCTATATACCACGCGTTAACTTGAGGGTATTCCCAACTGCCCATCACCACTGTCCACATTGCCGGCATCTAGATCTGCCCAGCACGCCGTGCAGCATCCACACAAGTGTCTCTGTTCCTGCGCAGAGTCGATACACCATCACAAGCCACCACTGTTATTGGCTCGCGGAGGGTTGCCCACCTCACTTACAACTGCCCGATTCTAGCCCGCCCCCTGTTCTCTCCATCACGTTCTCAAGAGGCCATCTTCCCGTCCACTTCGACGCCCGCCTGCCCGCCCGCTGCAGCTCAGGCCAGGCCCATCCCGTCGCTGCTGGAGCACTGGAGCGCGGTTCCCACTAACCTAATCCACTACACTACCCATCAACCCAAGTGGCATTTTTTGTGCCCGCAGAACGACATCGCCAAACCGCAACGCGTCTCCCGAGTCCCGTCCTGCTCTGCGCCAGCCAGCGACTCCCATCCGGTCCCTGACCCCCAGACGAGACCCTTCTCCCCAACTGCCATTGCCCCGCCGGCACCGCCCTACCGGTAGCTCTGACGACATCTTCGCCGACATGGACAATAAGCGGAAAGTCAGCATCTCCAACGGAGCCAACATTCAGGATGGCGACGACCGCGCTGCGAAGCGCACCAAGAAGGAACCAGGCGTAAGTCCATACTTAACCTCCAACCATTCCCTCCCATTCCCCCATATACATGCACCCCCGTTCCCGTTGTGCCGGTCTCTTTCGACGAGGATGCGGCCATGCAGTGACCACAGCCTTGACCTTCCTTCCCTCGTCTGGGAGGGAGTTGAGGAAGTGCACATGCATCCATTGACAGCACCCAGCACCATTATTTGATTACACCCCAGCACCTGTCAATGAAGCTTAGCATCTGCCTCCCACGATGCTCAACCCGCGTCTTATCCCTTGGCTCCGACAATACATACACCAGCCAACAACAATGTACGACTATATACAGCCAGCTAACCATGAATGCAGCCCTACACGGATTACGATCTCAACATCGAAGAGACCCATGAGTCCACTACCGCATATGGCCTGCACTTCCTCGAGATGATTCGTAGGACCAAAGACAAGAGGTATGACACGAAACCCGGTGCAAGTTTTTCTTTACAACTGCACCACCTGCGATCGACAACATTCGACAACATTCTTTCCATCAAGGTTGACGCTGACATCCTGATCATAGTGGACGGACTGTCGCCAACTGTTTCGAAGACCTTATCCCCCGCGAAGGCAATGAAGACTACTACAGGCGCATCAAGCTGCCCATATCTCTCAAAACAATCGAGCGCAAACTGCACAACCAGGACTTTGCAAACTTGTCGGAGCTGGAGGGTTACTTCAAACGTATGGTTATGAACGCGAAAGAATACTACAACAAAGGCTCCGACATCTTTGAGGACGCTGAGCGCGTCAGAAAAGCGCTTAGCAACTACATGACCAAGACGAATCCCGCCTACAAGCGAGAAACCGGCTACAGCTGCACCGCAGCGCCGATTCCTGGGGAGGACGATGACGAGAGCAAGGACGCCACTCAGAACGGTACCAAGAAGAACTCTTCGAACGGCTCGACGAACGGCTCTGTCAAGTCTGTGCGGAAACGCGAATCTCCCTCAGTACAGGATACCCAGGGCGAGGATGATGTTGAAGGCGAAGATGACGACCACGACGATGACCACGACGAGAGCGGTGACGAAGACAACGAGAACCCAAGAAGGATTGTTATCAAGAGGCGCGAGAGTGGCAGACCAGCGGCTAGAAGTACTGCCTCGCCAGTACCTACGTCAAAGCCTGGTAGAGGCGGCAGGAAGAAGGCAGACCATGAGTACGAGAATGTACCCTACAAAGGCCTCAACTTCCAGCAAGCACAGGAGAAGATTGTGGAGGAACTCATTCGCAAACCGGATGGATCGTACGTTGCACCCCCATCCCTCACTCGTCCCAAATTGCCCTCCTTTCTAAACTAACATGACAAAACAGTGACCCTTATTTCCTTGACTTTATCAACCTTCCTCCAAGGAGCTTCAAGGACTACTTTGCTGTCATCACTGAGCCCCTCTCCCTCAAAGGCCTGCAGAAGCTCGTTAAGGGTATCTACGGTCGCGCCAGTCCGACAGGTGTGACCGAGTTCAAGAGCTGGGCTTCATTCGAGGAGAAGGCCAGCCTTCTCTGGAACAATGCACACTATTACAACGAAGAGGGGAGCGTTATTTACGACCTTGCGACAGAACTGAAGAGCTGCTTCGAGAAAGAGTTGGATCGAGCCAAGGCAGTCGTTCAAGAACCGCCACAGCCCCCCAAGATCAAACTAAAGGTCGCTCCCGGCTCGGAGACCCCAAGTGTGAGCGGTCCAAAGAAGATCACCATTCACGTGGGCGGTGCTCGTGGTAGCGCTGCCGCCTCGCCAGCGCCTCCAACTGGCCAATCCATCGATTCCAATCATAGCCATGGTGCCGTCAATGGCAATAGAGTTGTCCCGTCTGCAGTCCCCGCTATATCTCAAGATAAAGCCAGGAGTCTATCTGCCTCTGCGGCACCAAGCCCTGCCGCCACCCAGGCTAAGCTCGAAGGGGGTGTCCAACAATCACCTGTGCCTTTACCACCCCGAGCGGGTGTGAATGGGGCCGCTGTGGTACCTGGAACCACAACGCCGGGACTGAATTCGCAACAGCCAGGTTCTGCAGCGCTTCAGAACGGCCATATGCCCGTTGTAGCGCCGCCTCCGCCTCCGCCTATATGGGATAAGACATACCGTGCTCCTGGTCGAGGTAAGTTCATGTCAGGTCTGTCTATGAATGCTTAATCGCTAACTACATTTTAAAGGTCTTGCCGATGCCCTTATCCACAGCATCCTCATTCGTACCCATCCAAGCATTCCCCTCGAGAGGCGGTTTAGGCTTGAAGTTCCGGCCCATCCAAAACTGGCCCAACAAAACCTAACAGTTCATCTGCCGACTAACCACAGCAGACTGCAACTTATTCCACGACTGTCTCCTATTCTGGAGCAACAACAACGACAATATCGCCTTTTCATCACCATTAATGGTTCGATGGTGGGAAGGGCGACTCCTCTACCGATTTCTGACGACCCGCTGCCCGTGAATGCGATAGTATTTGACCTTCCGTTGCAGCCGGGCACGACAGTAATCAGTGTCACGATGATTGCAGCCCTTCCAAAGGGCCAGAAGCTCCCCAGCGGCGCTGAGTGTGAGCTGGAGAGGATTTCTATCAATGCCTTTTTACCTAGGGTGTAACCGCTTCTTTGAACGAACTTCCGTCTCAAATGTTCTTTTCTGGTATTTGCTGATACCTTCCTTTTTCCTATTAAGATCTTGTCGGTTTCTGCAATGTTGAGGAGGTTCTGGTTCAGACGATGGGGCTTGGTCATGGCCGGCGCAAGACAGTCGAGTCATTTCAAAAGTGTTTGGGTTGGCAAGCGTCAAGTTACTTACATCATGGAGTTTAGGGACGGTGGGACGTGGAATACAATGCGTTTCGGCTCGGTCATTTGGTACTTTCTCTCCATTATGGGGGTTGTTGGTCTGCTTGTCTAAATAAAGAGGTGGTGCTATGACTGAGAGAGTATACGTATGGTAATGGACGGATGAAGTGGACATTGCCAGAGCATCATGTTGTTATGTATGATATCTGTGACAAAAGGGGGTATCCAAACAGCGAACTTTTACAAGCCAGTCGGCGACGACATTTGATTTGCAGCAAGTTGGGAAATAAGACGAGCACCGATGTGCACTTTGACCTATTGACTAGGAAGCCATTATTGACAGCCTTCTTTGTCTGCCTACAGTCGCAAACAAGACAATGCAACACACTCAGGTTGTTGGCCCTGAGATGTTTGCCAATTCCGAGAACGGCAGCTAACAAGAACAGAAAGCTTCGATGCGATGCGAACGGTTGGAATATTGTTCTCAAAGATATGCCAGTGCTTCTCGGGTGAGCCATTGTTGGACTTTCCATGTCCGGTTGGGTCTGCTTTGTTCTTCCAGCTTCCTGTCCATTTCCGTCAGCTATCCCCTAGCACCGCATCACCCTTTGTTTCTGCCCATTGTCGAGAAGGTCGAGAATGTTGACTGCTTCATTGATCCCGCTCAGCTATCCCCCCCTTTGTGTCCTGTTCTCATATGTTGTCAGCATGTTGCCAACTACCTTCCTACAGAACCTTTTTCTGCATTCCTTTTGGCAACATCTTCATGACTTCACCAAATCATTGCTTTCACTAGGGACACACGATATCTTTGATTCCCCGAGTAGAACTACACCAGAAAGCTGACGCATACCACAATCGCAAAGACGAACACTCATCAACATAGCAAGGAGAAGAACGTAAACCAAAACAACCATGGCTCACCGAGGCGCCCACTCCGCGCCCACCGGCGGGTTCAAGCCCCCCTCCTTCGGCATCGTCCCCAAAGCCCGCTCCGACGTCCGCCAACCCAGCCGCATCTCATCCACCCACGTCGCCGTCGAGCCCATCCCCACAAAGGAGCGGCCCTGGGTTCCCTCGGACGGTTTCTACCGGGAACTTGAAAAGAAAGCAATGCACGAGCGCAAGATTGCCATTCTGGGAATCGACGACAGACTGCTTAAGCCCTTAGCCCTAAAGAAACACCCGTTCCATACCCTGGATTACATCCCCTTTGCCCGGTCCAGCCTCGAGGCATTCGGTGCTATTGAGGGTGGGTTGAAGGGAGTGGCTAAGAAGTTGAGGCTCGATGGTCTCGGGGTGGATGTGGCTCCCGTGATCCCGAGACAGGTTGTTACTATAAGAGAATCGGGGTGGAGGCCGACGCAGTTGGGGTTTGATCATATCCGCTGGCCGACAGATAAGGAGAAGGAGTTCCAGAGTGATTGGTATGGAATTCTTTGGTATGACCTCATGCAGAGGGTGTATAGGTGGGCGGAGAAGTACTTCGACAACGAAGGATCCGACGGTAAGCTCGCTGCGAAGAGCGTTAAAGATTGGACGAACCTGTGGAAGCAGGCAGGCGTTTCGGATCAGTTTGTTCATTATGCAAGCTTGGTGACGAGGCAGGATAATAATCACCCGGCGGGGTGGGATGTGTTGCTGGCTAAGGGACGGTATAGGAAGTTTTTGATGGTGGCGGTGTTGGTGAGGTTGTTGCAAGAGCAGGTGTTTGATGAGTTGTTGTTTGGAGCGGATAGGGGTACCAAGAGGATGTTGGAGGCGCAGGATGAGTGTTATATTGAGATGGATGGTATGTTTCTTTCTTTCTTTCTTTCTTTCTTTCTTTCTGTCCTTATTTCTTTCGTGGTTGTTGTGCAGTTGACTAACTGGGAACTACTTAGGCTACGTCCGCACCGTGATGCGTTCCCAAAGCGTTCGCGCTGCTCTTGGTGAATACATTCTTACTCCCGAGTTCTGGCCCGAGGTGGACAAGTTGGCGATTCAAACCACCGCCTTGTTCTCTCCCCTGCTCCGCTTCATGGACGCCGAATTTGAAAAGCGTATCGACCCGCTGGAATTCCACCAAGAAATCCACGATATCATTGCCGAGTCAGGTTACTTCAACATCGCCATGCGGCTCTCCCGCGACGTCTTCCGCTTCAACTGGCCTCTGCCTGGAGATGCATGGAGCTTTGAGGTCGAGAACGTCGWCGACGTTCTCTTTGAGATCTCCCGGGTATGGGCCGATAAGCACGAGCAAGACGCGCAGAAGCGGTATCACGCAGGCCTGGAAGCGGACCGCCGCAGGAAGAAGAGGAGAAAGGAGCTTGGACTGGACGGACGTACTCCCAGAACTACGGCTGGCATGGCACGGGGTACCCTCAGACTTGCCATGGATGACGCCAGTACAAAGTTGAAGTCGGGTTTGGCCGCCACGGCCGCCAGGCTTGCACGACTCCGTGCTGGCTTTGTTGCTCCCACCGTTCGTGATCCTCCTCCTGCCTCAGAGCCGAACTATAGCAGGTCTAGTAGTGACCCCAACCGTCCAGAGCTCTACCTCCCTTCTCGCTTGGCAAAGACTCAAATCGCCATCTTCCCCGCCATCCAACGCTACATGAACCTGGAAACCTTTAGACGTGAGGAGTTCAAGGAGAACCCGTCTCCCCGGGTCGGCCTCTCCTTCCACACCAACGACCTCATGGCTTCCATCGAGACCCACCCCACTTACGAGTATTACTTTGATAAAGTCATCCCCCGCAATCCTCCCCCTAAAGAGGAAGACTCTTCCGACGAGGGCTTCGCCTCCCAGACCCGTCGCCGTCTCAAGCATCACATGAACTCCTTCGACCGCCAAGAAGACGCCCAAGCAATCCACCTAATCGCCAAAGGCAACGCAATCTACTACTCGGGCGTAGCCGACGAGTCCAACCTTTCCGCCCTCCGCCGCGCAGCCAATGATCCTTCCGCAGGTCCAGAAAAGTACTACATCGGTTACCCAGGTTATCTTCCCGAGCACGTTCCTACCTTGAGAGAATGGACCAACCTCCCGCTTACCTCCCGCCATGCCTCCCATTCCCTCTCCTCCTCCTCCTCCTCCTCCTCCTCCACCTACTTCTCCTCTCGCACCTCTTCATCTTTTCTGAGCAGATTGATCCCCTCAAACCGCACCCTCCTCCATCTCCGTCGCCTCCTTTTTGCTCTTCTCATCTACTCCCTCCTCCGCTTTTTGGTATTCCCCCTCCTCTTCCCTTCTTTCCTCCCCTTCTTTTTGGCCCTAGAATCTACACTCCTCCACGTCTTCAACCAGGTCAAAGAGGGCCTCACCACGCTCCTCGCCCCCATTGTGGATGCCTTCCGCCCTCTGGTTGGTCTCTTCCTCCGCGCTTTGTCCCTCCTCCAAAACCTAGCGTTGGCTATCCTCAAACCAGTCCTCGCTCCCGTTGGTGACCTGGTGAAGAAACTGGTATTACCGCCTTTAGCAGCCGTGTTGAGGGGTATTGGGTATGTCTATAGCCAGCTTATTAGGAGGGGACCGGTGGGTTGGGTTTGGGCGAGGTTGAAGGGTGCGCTTGGATGGTGGGGGGATTGGGTGACGTTGGTGGATGAGAGTGTGAGAGGGGGGTTGGAGAGGGTTAATGGATGGCTTGGTGGTGCTACTGGTGCTACATTTTTACCTGAGGCGTGGCGGAGGAGAGGAGGTGCAGGAGGAGGAGGGGGAGGGGGAGGGGGAGGGGGAGGGGGTTTGACAACGACGGTGACGACGACGGCGACGACAACTACGACGACGGCCGGGGCGGTGGGAGGTGGTGGTAACTGGAATCCTTTTGCAAGGGGGGTTGAGTCTGATTTGAAGACTGAGAGGACTATTTACACTGTTACTACTAACATGGTCGGGAAGGAGGCAGTATGGGGGGAGGAAGTGTTAACTGTTACTGAGAAACACACTGCTAAAGGTGGTGGTCTGACGTCTGAGAGGAGGAGGACTTCCACTGCTTCCACTGTTACTACTGGCGACGGAACCTTCACCCTTGCCGGCGCGGCACCACCTCCTCCTCTTACGCCATGAAGCAGTTTAACCGTGGATAACAACTGAAGTTTTGGAAAGTTGGATAACTAGTCCGTTGGTTGATCTTATTAGGGATGTCGATTTTTGGAGGCGTTAGGTCAACTTGGAGTTTAGATAAAGTTGTATAGTAGCTAGCTTGTATTTGAGAAATTCTTCCTACACCTGCTCTTCTCAAGTCAATCGTCTTGATCCGCAATTATGTCATCATTTGAGTTTGGGTTGTAAGATATCAATACCTCTGGTAAAAAAGCCCGTTGACTCTCAAGGCGAACCATGAGCGGTGCTCAGGACGGCTGTGTCCACAATCAGAGGTAACAAGCCGGACTTTCCCGTTCCGAGCCCTAACGTTAATGTTAGTCAACAAAGGCGCATGTCCATTTCCGGCCGGATGTAGAGGATCAATGCTTTTATTCCTCACTAAGCTCCTATCAATGTCCCATATCCCGCGACGACTGTGTCCCATGCCCGCCGCAAAAGCCCAACACACCATACACATGCTCTCTCAGGAACCCCGATGGAAATAGTGCGGCAACCCCACCTCGTCCTGAGTATAAACCATCGTCTAATTCCATGACTGCCCATGCTCAGATCCATGCACAAATCTGCGAGTGGGAGGCCACTTAGTATAAAACCGACTTAAAGGCTGCCTTAACTTCCAAAGTCAAATAACGCCATGATAAGGACCTCAATAGAGCTGCTGAATGAAATGTAAAAAGGATTTTTGGAAACCGACGCCACGGCTAGATTCCCCCCTTCCAGACTCCCGGATTCCTCCACCAAGTAAATGAAGCGGGTAACTTTTTCGTCAACGAGATATCCCATATTTCTATGCGTTGTCGTTTGCGTGTATTCCGCCGCCGAGACCGCATGGCGTCTTGGCGTCCTTTCTCGAACGTCGTGGATATTATAAGCGGCTCGTTGTATGCATGAAAACAAAGCCGCCTGCTAAAGCCAGGTTTGACTTTAGCTTGTCAATGACATAGCCAGAACTGGAGGCCGCATTTAGACGGTCATCTTGGCACGAGCGCGAGAGCTGCCGCTGTGAGCGGATTCCGTGTGACCGGAGAACTCGAGAGCCTCGTTGGCAGGGAGCTGGAGAACCTCCTTGAAGCGACGGCCGATGGCCAGCAGGATCTCCTTGCCCTTCTCAGGGGACCTACCCTTGCCGCCCGAAATGTCTCCGTCGCCGCGGCCGGGAATGTGCTTGCCGATAGTGCGAGTCCAAACACCAACACGGAAGAAGGCCTTGCGGACGTTGACGACAACACCCATGACCTCACCGTCCTCCTCGTCCTCGAGAGTCTCGCCGATCGCAGCAAGCATAGTATGCAGCCAGATCTCGTCAATGTTGACACTGCGCTTCTCCTTGAACTGGTAAGACCACTTGCCACCGTGCTTGTTCTGGGGATCCTCCCACTCGGGGCGCACGCCCTCCTTGAAGAGGTGGTAATCGGACTTGAGAGCGAGCTCTGATACCGGGGCGATATTGTTCTGCGCGCGTTTTGGTCAGCACACATGTTGCGCAAAGCGCGGGGTGGGAGGGCACTCATGGACATACATATACACCCCAGAACTCCTCGACCGTCTCAAAGGTGATAACCTCCTTCAGGAGATCATTCCAGTTGTCGCCCTGGTCGCGGTGATGTTAGCTGACTGTATGGTATGGTGGGGCATGTGGTAGGCGGAGGGGGGGAGGGAAACCAACCTTTCCGCTTGAGGGCTTGGTGAACCAAAGGGTCCAGCGGTTGGAGAGAGGGTGCTTGACATTGAAGTGCTCCTTGTCGTGGAAGACGGTGACGGTCTTGTCGTCCTTGACGGCGGCGTCGCCGTTGGTGTTGCCGCCCTCGGGGCTGATAGGGATGGTGGTGAGATCGACTTGCTCGGACATGGTGGCGGTTGTGATGTTGCGATGGGGGTTTGAAAGTGGATGTTGATCAAAGTGTGTCGTTCCGACAAAGGGCGACAAGACGGAGTCGAGCTAAACAAGGACTGAGCTTGGACAGACGGGCCCACAAAAAAAGCAGTTTATGCCCAAGAAAGTGATTTAAGCGTGCGAGGCCCGGCGAGGCGTGGATGGAAGCGCGAATCGATTGGGGACTGCGGGCGAGGGGGGCTCCAACTTGGGGGATCCACGATACGATTCGGTCGGATGTTTTGGATTGTGTATGTAGTTTGCTTTTGCCTGCGGGATGCTGCTCTTCCGAGGAAAAGTGGAAGTTCTGGATGCTGGTTGTTGAGAAAAAGTTGAGCTGTTGAGAGGAAGAAGAAGAAGACGTGGAACGGGTTGAAGTTTGTCACGGCAAAAAAGAAGCAAATCAGTTTCTAGACGCGTGGTCCAAGCACTCAGGGTCTAGACGGCAGGTGCGATTTGCAACTTGGAAGTGGAAGTTGCGACGACTTGTTGCTCCAGGCAAACAAGTCGGTTGCTCTTTCAAACAGAGAGGGCAGTAGTGCAGATAGAGAGAGGTAGTCTCTACACTAGAGACGGACGTTATGAGATGATGATAGAGTGGATTTCGGCTCGGAGGCGGTCGAACAAATGGAAGAAACTTTTGTATTGGCAGTTACGTATGGAGGCCAACTGACAAATTCAGTGTAGCCGCAATCACAAGCAGCAAAATGCAGACAACGCTTCCTGCAGCCTGCAGCAATTATTCGTGTAACAACTGGTAACAAAACTGTTTCTTTCCAAACCATCGCCGCTTCCAGACTCCCAGAGATCAAACTTTACGACTCACAATGGCCACTTCAATTGCATTGTCGGCAAAAGTTCAGTTTCATCATTCAGTTGCCCTGTCGTGTCAGAAGGTCAACAATCCAATGAAACCATTCCCGTCATTCCTGCAACTGATTCAGACCCCTCCCCCTCCTCCACTTCGAAAAGTTGCCCTTGCGCAACCTGCACTGCAGTCCTTGCTAGCGCCCCCAGAGGCCGGAGGCGCCCAAGGTGAAAAGTTCCAAGACAAGACCCCTCGACGCCCCTCCGACGCCCCATGTCAGGCAGAACCCAGCCAGTCGTAGGCTCGGATTGAAGGAGAATGGGACCAGATATCACGAGTAGTGTCACGTGTGAGGCTTAGATAAGATAGTGGCCATAGCCAGCCATGCCCAATCCAGGCTAGACAGTGGGGAAAACCGGGGCGGTTGGCCATGCAACAGAAAAAAGTTGCACCGCAGTTGAAAATTTCAAAATTGAATGTCGCCCGGCCTGCCCTGCCCCACGTAGCCCACCCCCCAGCGACTGGACCGGCTCAGGCCTTTTAAAACCCTTCAACTCCCTCCTCGTCCCGTTCGTCGTTGCCAGCTTCAGCTCAGTCTCGACATTCCCTTTCCAGACAACACTATCTTCATCATGGCGGACGAAGTTTACGATGGTGCCATTGGCATCGATCTTGGTATGTCTTAACCCTTTTTAAAGGCCTGCCGTGCGCAATACCATGTTGTTGTCGCCGTTTTTGCGACCTGTTTGCGCCCGAGTTTTTGTTTTTGTGCGTTTTTGGGCATCACCAAGGGCAACGGCGCATACAGTCAAGCCTCACCCATAGTTGAGCACCTTGCTGACTTCAATCCTCCTGCACAGGCACTACCTACTCTTGCGTTGCCATCTACGAGGGTACCAATGTCGAGATCATCGCCAACGAGCAGGGTAGCTTCACCACTCCCTCTTTCGTCTCCTTCACTGCTGAGGAGCGTTTGATCGGTGAGGCCGCCAAGAACCAGGCCGCCATGAACCCGAAGAACACCGTCTTCGATGTCAAGTACGCTCTATCCAGTATCTCAGTCTCAAAGACGCAGCCTCACTAACGCACCTCCAGGCGTCTCATCGGTCGCCGCATCGATGACCCCACTGTCAAGAAGGACATGGAGTCTTGGCCCTTCAAGGTCGTCGACGATGGTGCCGGCAACCCCAAGGTCGAGGTTGACTACCTCGGCGGTGTCCACACCTTCTCCGCCCAGGAGATCTCTGCCATGGTCCTCACCAAGGTAAGCCACAGTCATACATCCGAACTCCCCGGTCCGTGCGCATAAGAACCGCATCCTAACATGTGCTCCCACAACACAGATGAAGGAGATTGCCGAGGTCAAGCTTGGCAAGAAGGTTGAGAAGGCTGTCATCACCGTCCCCGCCTACTTCAACGACAACCAGCGTCAGGCTACCAAGGATGCTGGTGCCATTTCCGGCCTCAACGTCCTCCGTATCATCAACGAGCCCACTGCTGCCGCCATTGCCTACGGTCTCGGTGCCAACAAGTCCAACAAGGAGCGCAACGTCCTCATCTACGATCTCGGTGGTGGTACTTTCGATGTCTCTCTCCTCAACATCCAGGGTGGTGTCTTCACCGTCAAGGCCACCGCTGGTGACACCCATCTTGGTGGTCAGGACTTCGACACCAACCTTCTTGACTACTGCAAAAAAGAATTCACGAGAAAGGTTCGTTTTGTCTTTCTTCCCTTCGAGTTGTTTTTTTTTGAGTTTTTTTGGAAAAAAAACCCGTTGAATTCAACAAAAAGGACTTGGGCTAACTCTGTCAACAGACCAAGAAGGATCTCTCCGGTGATGCCCGTGCTCTCCGCCGTCTCCGCACTGCTTGCGAGCGTGCCAAGCGTACCCTCTCTTCCGGTGCTCAGACCACCATCGAGATCGACTCCCTTTTCGACGGTGAGGACTTCAACATCAACGTCACTCGTGCTCGTTTCGAGGACTTGAACGCCAAGGCCTTCTCCGGTACCCTCGAGCCTGTCGCCCAGGTCCTCAAGGATGCCGCTATCGAGAAGTCCGCCGTTGACGAGATCGTCCTTGTCGGTGGTTCTACCCGTATCCCCAAGGTCCAGAAGCTCCTCAGCGAGTTCTTCGACGGCAAGAAGCTCGAGAAGTCCATCAACCCCGACGAGGCCGTCGCCTACGGTGCCGCCGTCCAGGCCGGTATTCTCTCCGGCAAGGCCACCTCCGCCGAGACCTCCGACCTCCTCCTCCTCGATGTCGTTCCCCTCTCCCTCGGTGTCGCCATGGAGGGTAACATCTTCGCCCCCGTCGTCCCCCGTGGCCAGACTGTGCCCACCATCAAGAAGCGCACTTTCACCACTGTTGCCGACAACCAGCAGACCGTTCAGTTCCCCGTTTTCCAGGGTGAGCGTGTCAACTGCGAGGACAACACCTCTCTCGGCGAGTTCACTCTTGCTCCTATCCCTCCCATGAAGGCTGGTGAGCCCGTCCTCGAGGTTGTCTTCGAGGTCGATGTCAACGGCATTCTCAAGGTCACCGCCACTGAGAAGACCTCTGGCCGCTCTGCCAACATCACCATCTCCAACTCCGTTGGCAAGCTCTCTTCCTCTGAGATCGAGAAGATGGTTGAGGAGGCTGAGAAGTTCAAGAGCAACGACGAGGCCTTCTCCAAGCGCTTCGAGGCCAAGCAGCAGCTCGAGTCCTACATCTCCCGCGTTGAGGAGATCGTCTCCGATCCCACTCTCTCCCTCAAGCTCAAGCGCGGCCAGAAGGAGAAGATCGAGCAGTCCCTCTCCGAGGCCATGAGCCAGCTCGAGATTGAGGACTCCTCCGCCGAGGATCTCAAGAAGAAGGAGCTTGCCCTCAAGCGCCTCGTCACCAAGGCCATGTCTTCCCGCTAAATTACCTTTTTAGCTTAACGAGCGGCAATACTTGGGAATAGGAACAGGAACTTTAATTGAAGGCAGGATCTTGTCTTGTATTGGGACGACGTCTTCATATACCTCGTTCGTTGGGACCGGATACTCAAAAGTTGGGGGGGCCATGTGTATTTGATCTGCACTCTACGGCATCAGTCGCATCCCCAGGCAGGGAATGGTTGTTTCCAAGAATGAATGACATACCGGATGGATTTCTTTTTCTTGCCTTTTAGCGCCATTGATCTCTTTATTTATGACCCAAAATCTCTTCGGCGCAACTGCATGTAGACTGGGGAAGGTGCAAAAACAATACAAACGATGAACAAACTTATCTTGTCTACATTTGATGTAAAGTGACTCTGGCTTGTATGTTTTTCTAAAACTTGATTGTCGGATGTGTCATGAACTGTAAAAGGCATGACAAAGTCGTGTTTAGCCATGTCGATGTTAGTCCTCATGTCTTTACGGTCTATCTAGTGGCCTCGTTGAAATGTAAGACACTTATCACTACATTAACCTATGCATAATACTTTGCACTGGATGCGTTGCCTGATCCGCTGTATGGTTGTATTTACTTGGGATATTGATGAAGGTGATGTTGCCAATGCATATACCGTATGTTCTTATGGCTGGGATTAAATGGCTTATGCCCATCCAGGTTAAGACGATGCCTTCATTATTAGACCAAAGAGATAGATCCGCTCTTGGGATGGCTGCTACCGATCTTGATATGCATCTTAAATACGTGATGTGGTGTTATCGTGGGCGGAGATTCACGGGACTTTAGCTTTCGGATCCCGAACCCGGACGGGTGCCAAGAGGGCCGGAGTCTTCGGCCTCACACAGGCGAAGTAAACCTGCATGTTCTAGAGCATCATTGAGATGCCTTAAAAGTTGTTGTAAAACATTTTTCAAAGTATCTTAGAAGGGATATTTCCGATGAGCTGCCACCTTGTCACCTGAAGAAGGAGCATCATTCCAGAATTCGATGGCATGGTAGAACTGGTTTTCTAGTCCTGATATGTTCTAAGATACCTATCTTTGAGCAAGTTTGGCTGGTTTAGTTGAGAGATGCCTTTTACCTTCTAGGACTACCGATAATGTTGGTATCGCGATGTATGAATATGAAGTTTATGTTGTCCAGACATTGACCGAAACAGAAGACGGAATTGAACATCCTTCAAAGAGTCAAAGGAACAACATAATTGGACAAATGCAAGGGAGCGCCACCCCGGACAGTGCCGCATTGCATCGTCAGGTCAGTCGAGAGAAGGTCGTTCGGTCGGCAATTTGACATCTGCTGATTTTCCCGATCTCCATCTGGACACCTTTCAAAAACATACATTTGGACTTCCAATTCGGTCCAATTATCGCACTTCCATCCAGACTCCAACAAACAAGATGCTTCGCCTCCTTTGTATGGAGGACCGGGTTCGGGATGATTATTAAGATGTAAGCCCGCGAGACCCGGTACGAGAACCCGAGGGTAGTGGACAGATAATTCGAAAATATCAATTCCCACTTATATGTCCCTGGTCTCCTTGCTCTTTCTTTCAAGAGTTCTCCTGTCTTTGTCGTTTCCCATCTTTTATTCAATCACCTATTGACGTTCTGGGACTCGCACTTTCTCACCCGGACCCCTCGTGCCCCTGTCACTGCGCTGTCCGTGTGTGCTTATCGAAGATTTCTTTCCGTGTCGCAGAAGACAGATAACCCCTGCAGATAGCGACGTCAGAGTCCAGAACACGTTGAACTCGCCCCTAAAAAGTATACCTCGAGAATTTTAGGAAGTGCCACGAAGCAACAAGTACCTTCATCTCTACACGGACATTGCTATACGGGACGAAACATCGGATTATCTGAGAACGGTTACGGTCTGGCCACCGTTGCCCCGAAACCTGTGGAACACCAAGGTCAACGTATAATTAGCTAAGAGTGGCCTCTTTCAAGCTGCCGCTTGCACCCGGAGGAGACGAGTCCCGAACAAGCAACAACAGCTCACATGAAGCCCGCATCGCGGCTTTTCTACTTGTCGCTCTTTGCGCTCTGGAGTCCCGAAGCCCAGTGCAAGAGCGACGATAAATCATGCGCTGTAAGTCAATGGCCCTCTGCACTAGGAAGCTGCCCGAACCTAACAGCTAATTATCCTTCTAGATATCACCAAAAGCCATCGTCAGTGATGCATGCGCCTCCTATTCCACCCTCGAACAGCTCAACCACGAAATCAAGCCTGCGCTCGACGATCTAACACGGACAACCGATTTCTTCTCGCACTACCGCCTGAACCTGTTCAACAAGCAATGTCCCTTCTGGAACGACGAGAACGGCATGTGCGGCAACATCGCCTGCGCCGTGGAGACCCTCGACAACGAAGAAGACATTCCCGAAGTATGGCGCGCCCGCGAGCTCGGCAAGCTCGAAGGACCCCATGCTAAGCACCCGGGAAAGTCCGTCCAGCGACAAGAACCGAAGCGCCCGCTCCAGGGCGAGCTGGGCGAAAACGTAGGAGAGTCCTGCGTGGTGGAATACGACGACGAGTGCGACGACCGCGACTACTGCGTGCCGGACGACGAGAGCACAACCTCCAAGGGCGATTACGTTTCTCTCCTGCGCAACCCCGAGCGCTTCACCGGATACGCCGGCGAGGGCGCCAAGCAGGTCTGGGACGCCATCTACCGCGAGAACTGCTTCCAGAAATCCTCCTTCCCCCAGTCCGCCTCGCTGGGCGAGACCTACTCAGTCCCCAAGGGCCCCGCGGCCCAGGATTTCCGCGCCGTCATGCAAGCCGCCGGTCGGCAGCAGGTGCTCGAGCATGAGCGCGAGCAGAACCCGCTGGTCCCCTTCGTCGCCAAGACCGGTCTCGAGTCCGAAGACGAGTGCCTCGAGAAGCGCGTCTTCTACAAGATCGTCAGCGGTATGCACGCGTCCATCTCGACGCACCTCTGCTGGGACTTCCTCAACCAGACCACCGGCCAGTGGCAGCCCAACCTGTCCTGCTACATCAACCGCCTGCACAACTTCCCCGACCGCATCAGCAACCTGTACTTCAACTACGCCCTGCTCACCCGCGCCGTCGCCAAGCTGGGGCCCTATCTCTCCTCTCATGAGGAGTACACCTTTTGCACGGGCGACCCGGCCCAAGACGCCGACACGCGCGCCAAGGTCCTCGCCGTCACCTCCAAGGCCGCTAACAGCGTGCCTGGCCCCGTGTTCGACGAGTCCATCATGTTTAAGAACGGTGAGGGCCCTTCGCTTAAGGAAGACTTCCGCAACCGCTTCCGCAACATCTCGAGGCTGATGGATTGCGTCGGCTGCGACAAGTGTCGGTTGTGGGGCAAGTTGCAGACGGCTGGGTACGGGACTGCGCTCAAGGTTCTCTTTGAGTTCGCTAACAACGATACTCCCGCGACGACCTCTACGACTGACGAGATCCCGTTCAAGCTTAAGCGCACCGAGCTAGTGGCGCTGTTTAATACTTATGCGCGGTTGAGCAGCAGTTTGGATGCTATTCAGAAGTTTAGGGCGATGGTTGAGGAGAGCGAGGAGGGACAACGATCCCAATCCCACGAACAAGCCGAAGAAGCCGAGAATTCGGGAGCCCATCACATACCCGACCGAGCCAAGAAGCCGAGACACGTTATCGTTTCGACACCCGTTGCCATTGATGCCGCTGATGAGGCCTCTGTCACAAATACTGCGACAACCGCTGTAGACGAGGCCACGGCGGCAGGGGTTACTCCCGCTCCCAAGGTCGAGCAAGAGCAGCAACAGGTCGACAATGATGACTTCGACGAGTTCCAGCACCCCCAACAGCCCGACACCGATCCCGATTTCGCCTACAAGAGAACCATCAAGGATGAGCTCGAAAACGAGTTCACGGTGGTGTTGGCGGCGTTCAAGTTGGTGATCAAGAGTTACTTCAAGTTACCTGCGTTCCTGTGAGTTTTATACCCCCTAACCCCCATCCCCATTTCCATCTTTGTCTTATTTGCATTTTCTAATTGGTTGGTGATCAAAAAATTAAAAAAAAAACAGCTACGAAATCATCATCACCGAACTTAAACGCTTCTGGCAATTTTACATCGGCTTGCCCGTCATGCCGCGGACTTGGGAGTTTAGAAGACCTAGTCTTGATGAGCTTTGATTGGGCTTTGAGCTTAGATGAGTTTTTGGTATCGATAGTGTAGTTTACAGGGTAGCTTGTTTATAATAAAAGCGTGGCTTGTTTATTGTCTTCTTTCGAGTGACAATTGCGATGGCTGGGTGTCGAGAAGAAAGGACAAACAAGAGAACAAGTAACATACGTAATATGATTATGATGTGCTGTACCACTCACTGATTTGCGTTTTCCTCTAATTCTGGTGAATGAGAGAGGCTATTCTTACTCGGTAGGACTCTCAGTGTTCGTGTACTTTCTTGGGACCCCTTCAAGAGCTATTTAGACAGACACTTTGATGGACATCTCGTTTCACTCGGAAGGTTTCACAACCCCCCCCTTCAACCTCTTGATTCCGTTACTAAGTAGCAGCCTAACACTTCCCCTGTCTAAACGTGTGTGTTTACGAAAACAGTAACGTGATTTAGAATTTGCTCTATATATCACTTAAATAGATTCGCGGTTTTCTCTGAAGAATATGTTCAAGTGCTAGACACATGAAGTTCTTGCATACAATAGGTACTATATATGGTGGCTGTTACCAACCTTCCATCCGTGTGTGGTGGTTCTTTGTTCCAAAGCTTCAGTTGAAGGATATGTGTCTGATGTGATGTGATGTGGGTTCAACTACCTAGGCATAGAAGTATAGGCATCTTCATGGTCTACATATCTTTCCTCTGCGGCGAGAAGTGTTTTCTTCTTTCTTTAAGAGTTATTGACTCAGTTAAGTGGTTGTGTCTAGTCAGACCTCGATGTACTCCTACAGTTCAGTTGGTACCTACTGAGCGAGTCTCTCTCTTCTTGAATACAATGAATAACTCTAACCAAGATAACTTGAGTTGTGTTTTAATTGCCAGCACTGTTCAAGTGCTAACTGAACGATGGAAGTACGAGTGTAATACATAAGCAACTCATTGCTATGCTAAGGTACCTCCGTCTTCTGTCCCCGTACCCTTGATTTGCTAACTACCTCTATGAACATGTGAACGTTGATAGCAAAAAAAACAAAAAAAACTTTATTATTGATGTAGCCCAACCATACCTATGCTCACGTCGACTTCTGATACACCACCAAGAAGTCTCGCTGAACCTAGGAACTTCTAGTCATAAGTAAGCCCCCCAGCCGCTTTTCTCCTCGGGCTAAGCCTCATTGACCCCTTGTTGACCTGCTTATACCTCGTTTCCAGACTCATACTCGTTTATGGAGTCATCATCCTCTCCAGACTCATCCTCCTTTCCGGACTCACCCTCCTTAGACTCCTCCTCCTGCTTCCTTAATCCTCCTTCGATTTGGTCGAACTCCCGTAAAGTTATGCACCTTTGCGAAGTCAGGTGCTGTTTCAACTTTCCTAACCTGCGACTTTGGGATCCTTTGCCTAACTCGATACCACAGCGCCGGCAATGAAATCCTTCCTCGGTTACGTCGAACGACTCCGCTACAACGCTACACATCTCGGAATCCAGATGTCCGTTGACGAAATCTGCTGCTGAAACCCAGCGGAAACCGCATCGCCGACACTGTATTGCTTCCTTGGTCACATCGAACGATTTCCACATGATCCCGCAATTCCCAGTCAGATGCCTCCACATCCTACCCTTTACCTTTATGGGTTTGTGGCATAAACGGCACTTCAATAGCCCCTTGGTATCGACGAAGTGATTTTGAATCTCCTCATCAGTAAGGAGGGAACTTCGGAATGTGCCCACTTCGGTCTCCCTCGCAATTTCTGCATCCTGGAGTTGACACGCCTCTGATCCATTGTGCTTTTCGAGCGCGAAGACGCTAATGTGCAATTGCCTTTTTAGTTTCTTCCCACAACGCCGGCACAAGAGGAACTTTCCATCTACGGTTCCGTGAAAGTTCTTTGCTGCTGTGCTTAGCCTTCTTGAAGCTTGGGCACAAACACCTGAATCCAGGTGATCATCAAGAGTTTGTCGAAATGAGAAGATCCGATCGCATAAGAGGCACGAAAACCGTTCTGCATCGTTGTCGAAATCCTTTGACTTCTCGGGGTGGCACTCGAGATAATGCAGGCGCTCTTCCTCCTCCGTTTTGAAGTAATGTTTGGGGTTGCACAACTGGCAAGGCCTGAGTTCCTACTCAGTCTTGACGAAGCTGTGACCCTTATCGCGTAGCACAAACCGGGTAACGTAATTTCCAATCTTGGCCTTGACCGTATCAACGGGGAAACTTGAGCCAGTACGAAGCTTGTCCCTGATCGACACGTTTTCACTATGCATGGTTTTGCAGTCGTCGAAGAGCGAATCCGTCAGCTGCTTTAACGATTCACTTGGGCGAGCGTGGGTCCAGGCTATCGTGACGTGGAAGCGGCAGCCCATATCCTGAGAATCATAGAGTGGCGATTGACCGTAATCTTTCACGGTCTTGTTGCATTGTTGAAGAAGGGTGGTCAGGCGTGGGTTGGGGCTCGAATCTGCAGTGGTGCCAGTGTTCTGAACCTCATGCACCCGCAGGACCAGGAACGATCTGGTGCTTTCCTCGGATCGATACCAATCGACTCCTCCAGAAAAGTCCACGACAAAAGGGCTCACACCACTTGACCTTATCGCTCTGGTTAAATCGTCAAGAAAAGCGTCTTTGTTCTTTGAGGTCAGTGTAATTGGGGCCGACAGGCTGATGTGCAATGGCTTGTCCACGGGTAACTCCGGATCTCGCAAGGCTGTGTTGATTTTAACTCCCTCAAGGTCGGGATAACGCTGAGCAGCAAAAGCCACCTTGGTCTGAAGCTTGTCTACAAGAGACGAGAGGAGCTCACGGTCCTCCCAGCCGGGTAACCATTCAATGTATACGTGGCTCGGCCAGTTGCCGGGAATGTGAGGGACCTGGCGCTGACGGCCTTGGTGAAGGGAAGGATCGTCAGCGACAGCAGTTCGAGCGTTAGAGGAGTATAAATCAGTCAAGCGATCTGGGATTGGTGGGAGAGATGACGTTGGCTTCGGTGCCGGTTTTGGCGGTATGGTGTGGGTGCCAGAGCTTCGGTCAAGTGGGGCAGCCGGAGTCGGAGCTGGAGCCGAGGATGGGGCTCGAGTACCGGTTTGGCGCCTCTTGAGCTGTGGAGGAATATCTGCCGAACTCGTTTCCGGTTTGTCGGATGGGCTTCCACACTCGGACTCGGATCCGGACCCGGACTCATAATCTACCAGAGGCCGTTTCATGACTGGTGTGTAACGGAGCTGACGGAGGTTGCTGAGAAAATGGCTGGCTACTGGCTGAGTAGAGGTGAGCTGAGGTCTGGCTGTAGATCTGTGTAGCCAAGTGGGTGGTGTACCATACACAAAGGGACGCCCTAAAGATGTGATGGTCAAATGTACCTCCAGGCGGATGGCCAAAAAAGAAAGCTAAGACGTTCTGGTAGTCTCGTTTTGAAGTTGTTGCAACAGCTTGGAGATGTTTTGCCAGGTCGCCGAGGTTGCGTCTGCCGGGCTGTCTCGAAGATTTTTGAGGTCGAGGTGCCGCGGTCCCTGGTGTGCCTGGCGTGCCTGCTTCGGGTTACCTGAACTTGCATTTTCTAGCAGGTACCGGCACGCGGGGAAGGTGTGGATCGGGGAACCCCTTCCTTCCATTCTCCATCCTCTCATTGGTCGCTTCCACATGCCACCAGTACAGTTGCGGAATCGGGAGGTGTGAGCAAAGACTGTGAGTAAGAGTTCCTCTTAGGGCGTGTTTGGATGCTCTGAAATTTGGCTCTTAAATGTTCAGACCCGGTTTTTTCAGAGTGCTGTTTGGAAGCGCTCTGAACGTTTCGATTCTGAAATCTTTCCAAAATCCCCGTTCTGAAATTCTGGCCCCATTCTTTGAGATGCATCCAATCAAATTTCATCAAATCCTCGAATTTCAGAGCCAACATTCAGGCCCAAGAACGTTTCTGTACCAAAATCAGAATTTCAAAAAGGCCCGTG
The DNA here is from genome assembly GCA_009805345.1 of Neurospora sp. FGSC 26628. Taxonomy (NCBI): domain Eukaryota; kingdom Fungi; phylum Ascomycota; class Sordariomycetes; order Sordariales; family Sordariaceae; genus Neurospora; species Neurospora sp. FGSC 26628. The sequence continues at coordinate 71,311 of RAOO01000057.1, forward strand.
CAATACTTCTGACAAGCTATTTCAGAACACCCACTTCAAAGGGCCATTTCAGAGCATCCAAACACGCCCTTAACGGAAAGATCGAGTCCTTGACAAGACATGGCGGCAATCGCGGCTTCCACCTGCACTCTCAGGTCCCTCTCCGATCCCCTTCTCCCCGCACATTGCTGTCTCCTTGAGGCAGAAGCAGGTACACTAACAAACATGCCGCCGATGGCCCGGCCTGGACCTCCGGTCTAGATTGCATCGTCTCCGGGCTGGCTAAATGCGCTTCCGCTGCCTGGGGGTGGTAATGCTCTCCTGGTGGTCATGCTGCCCAAATGAAGCCGCCAATTGGCCATGTCTCCGTCATGGGACACACCCGTTCTTGAGGAGGCTCAGGAGGGGGGAAGAAGATGGCAATTATATTATCCCACCGCTTGCTAGTTGGTGGCATCTCTTTTGTTTTGTTTTCGTCTTCTTTCATCAATTTGCGACAAGTAGTTGTGCCACCTCAACCTCAACCTCTACCTACCTACTGCCGATCCCCTGCATCAAGGGCACAGCCATGGCCGCCGCACATCTGTCGACTCAGCGACACCCGAGACTGGAGCCAAGCGGGATGGATGACGGAACGTACGACGACGATGACCAGATGTACGACAAGCAATGGGTAAGCTTTATCGTCCTTTGTCCTTTACCTCTATGTTGCTCCACAGATCGCCATGCCAGCTTGCGCGGGCACACTTTGGGTCCCTCGACAAGAATCAAAAAGTCGTCAGCTCTAAGCAGACTTTTTGTCTCCGGGATGGCAGGATGGAAGAACCACCGCCACCAGATCAAAGATGACGGGATGGTTCCCGGTTTCGGCTTTGGCGGGATTTGCATCAATGTTGATCTGCCCTAGTTGTAGTGGTGATCACAAACGCTATCAGTTCCACCCTTTCTGTTAACAGTTTTGCATGTTTCCGCCGTCTTCTCTTAACATCCCCCCCCCAAGCCCTCCTCGGTCCAAGTTACTCTTTTGCCCGCAACAGCCGTGGGACTCTTGAGCTACATTTGTCGACAAAGTGTTGTACGACATGTTATCACTCAAATCACGCATCACAAAATCTTTTTACAGTAGCGAGGGGTGAGGTGAGTGGCTTATTGCGCTGTTAGTGACGACAGCCAGCAAGCCGGGAAGTACTTGCAATGTTGCGTCACACTTCCACGTTCCTGCTGATCCCCTGCCAAGGCGCAGCCACTTGAAGGCCGAGAGACTCCAATGATGCTTCGTCCGGCTTGCTGTGGACAGGACCCTGCGTGTAAGCGTCAGATATAAACTAGCCAGTCACCCTTTTCTTTTATTTGTTCAGTCGTCCTGTTTACAGAAAAAAAAACCTACTCAATTTCGCTCCTACAACTCGCATCTTTCCCACATCCCTCTACTCCGCGGCTTGCACTTACACACCCGATTAGGCAAGCAAGTATATCCTAGGACCACTCTACGAGCCCGAGCCCAGCGAGGAATCCGCAACTCGCATTCAAGGTGTTCCCATCATATCTCCGCCGTGTGCCAGTCCTACCCGTCCAACTTTTGGTACCCACCGTCGTAGGAGCTCACTCACGCCCACCGCCGAGCATTCCGAAGAACTACCTCTTCCCCCGTTAACCGAGTTGGAAAGAAAGAAATCCTTACACACGGCCAGCCCTCCCACAACCCGCTGGAACCAGGGCACTCTTCTCACCAGGTCCTACAGCGTCGCCTCGTCTCGTCCAACCGTAAACGAGTCAAATAAACTCTTGATAGAGAAAGGCTGGGGCGTTCGACGTGCTGTCTCCCTTGCCGAGCATCATCCTAGAGACCACTCTCACCGATTTGTGGAAACCCTCACCCAGAAACTCGAAACACTCGCTCAACGAGAAGACCAAGACACAATGGCTCGTGAAGGCGAATATCAAACCGGTCGGCCTCGTCGTTCCAGCTCCTTGAGGGAGCGTTATCCTGGTGACATGTCTCACCGGCCACTCGCCATGCTTGAACGGGACTACCGGGCTGCCAATCGAGCACCCAACCTGCACAATCCTCGCCATCAGCAACCGATCGATATCATCGACACACTAGATCTCACTGGCCCCGGACGCGGCGTCACGTACCACCATGACGGCCCATATGATGCCACCATGGCGTCCCGCAACCGCAACAAGAAGTATTCGCCCGTCGAAGCCGTCAAGGACACCAACATGGAGGATCTCAGGGCCACTCCCCGTGAATACGTCCAGGACTCGTTGGTCAAGCACGTTCCGCTGCAAGGGACCGCCGTCGTTCCCCCCGGAATGCAAGATCTTGCTGGACGGACGATGGACTATCAAGAAGGCATCGACTTGATGCGTGAGGGAGCCACCAGCGGGAATGCCTACAAGAGATGGGACGGTTATGTATGTTTCTTTCCCCAAGTGCCCCCTTTTATCTTTTCAAACAAACCCATCAACTAACAAAACCATTTAGCGATACCACCCTGATGACCTCAAAGGCAAAGGCGAGCCCTCCTACACCATCGAGAAGCAACTCAAAGACCACAAGGCTTCTTCCTCTCGCCGTGCCCCCCGCCGTGGCTATAGCCATGGAGACTACGCCTCTAAGGAAGGCGTGACCATGATTGAGATGCAACCTCGTTCTACCCACCACTTGGACGTCCCTGGCTCTAGTTCTGGCTTGATGGGTGACCAGAAAGAAGGCAAAACTAGAGTCCGTCAGAGAAGCGTGAGTAATGCCGCGGCTACGACGGGATACGGAGGAGGGTATGATTATGAAGGAGGAGGAGGAGGAGAGTCTAGTAGTGGGTTGCGCAGAAGTAATACCACGGGGAAGAATATTGCGCAGTCATTGAAGAGGAGGTTGGGGAGTCTTAGGCGGAAGAGGGAGGAGGTTTAAGGAATGAGATGAGAGGCACTTTTGGATATTGAAAAGACTGGAGGAGATGTGTGCAGTGATGAGAAGTTGCGGCACATGGCTATTCAACAGCCTTATACGTTCCTTCCCTTTGCCCTTTTTTTGTTTACTTTGATGAAGGAAGTTTTGGGTATCCTAGATGGACCGGGTTGAATTGGATGGATGGTGGAGAAAGACAGACAGACGGACAGGATAGACAGCGTACATGAATGATAATGACTTGATGATATGGATAACACTTGTATGGTTATGATAGGTTAAGGGACTGATATACGTCGGGGGACCTGTCATGTTTACGAGTGTCAAGTCCTTAAGGGCATGTTAAACTTCGGTGTAGATGTGTCAAGCTATTCGTCAAATTTCGATTTCTCGTCACCTACAATGGATCAATCCCATGGTAGCAAACTGGTCAAGAAGATGATGAGTTCGTCCATGTCGTCAACAAACAAACAAACAGATCACACTCACCATCTTCACACCATCACGATCACTACTCCTGGGTCCGTCCCATCAACGGAGTACGGCAGGGGCAGAGCAGAGCGGGTATCATCATTATGTAGTATTATCCGGTCTCTCGCTCCGTCCATATTTTATCTTGACAAAGGGCTTGAGTACCTACACAGTGCACTAGAATAGTACTCTTATTTGTCACCCCTTTACCTTTCCTGATTGTACTTGTACTTGTTGTCATTCATATCCACTGAAAATAATTGCATGCTTGCTTGCCTGCTCCATCTAATGCTCGCTCACTCGTACTCTGCAACGCGCCCGTTGAGTTTTGAATCCATCTCTGTCCAGCCATCCATCTTTTATCTGATGGCAATGACCAAATCGGGTGTGTGTCTGGTATGAGACTACTTAGAACGCAAGATCTTGACCAAGTTCCTCTTCTTCCGCTTCGTAGTCTTCGGAATCGGAACCTTCATCGGATCCTGACCCTGAGCCTTCTTCTTCTTCTTCTTCCTCTTCGTCTTCTTCTTCTTCGTCGTCCTCGGCGTCCTCGGCGTCAGAACTTGTCTGAAGGTCACCACTTGATTGTGTCTCCTCCTCCTCCTCCTCCTCTTCTTCCTCTCCTTCTTCTTCGTCGTCTTCCTCCTCCTCCTCCTCTTGATCAACAGCCTTCGTACTGCTCGTCTCGCCCTCATTTTCACCCGCACCCGCACCCACTCCTATCGCCCTCGTTTGCGTTTGCGTCTGCGTCTCTTTCTTTTCTGGCACCCTAACCGGCCCATCATCACTAGCCGCATCCTCGCCCGGTCTAATCTCATCCTCAAACGACACCCTCCTCCGTTCCCTAACCTCATCATCGAACGACACCCGATTACTACTACTCCTCCTCCCACTCTCCGTCGACAGTCTGTTCAAGTCAGGTCGCTCCTTCACCCCCGCGGCAAACGCCACGTTCCTCCCGCCATTGTTCGCCGCCGCTGCATGCGCTTCAGAGGGCGACAAGACATCGCCATTCCAAGGCTTGCATTCTTTAACCAGCTCGCCGCACCGCAAGCACGTCCACCCTTCGCCTTCCTCGCGCTCGATGCGCGTCGCCACGCACACGAAGCAGTACACGCAGCCGCAGGGCATAGCCTCGTAGGGGTTCGTGATGTCGGTCTGGGCGGAGCCGACGACGCCTGAAGAGGAGGAGGCGGCGGCGAGAAGCTCGGCTTCGGATTTGGCGCTGTTTTGGTCCTGGTAGCAGATGGCGCAGGTGCGTTCGGGGAGGAAGGCGAATTCGCCGCCCTTGTTTTGGGTGGGATCGTTGCTGGCCGAGGTGGAGAGAATGGATTTGGTCCGGCGCCAGGTGCGTGCTAGCCAGCGGCGCCAGCGGTTGATGCCGACTAGGGGTAGGACGAACAAAAGGAACTCGGTGAAGGCGTGCCAGACGAGTTGGCGGTTGAGGTACTCGAACGAGACCTCGCGCGAGACCTGCGAGGTGGGCGGAGCCAGACGCATGCGCAGGAGCCGGTCGAGGATGGTCCGGTAGCGGCCGTGCAGGAGGAAGACGAGGAAGGAGGCGAACGAGGCGAAGGCGTGGAAGGTGCCGATCGATTCGGTGAGGCGGCTGAGACGCTGGATGTTGGGGTTAGGGCCCTCGAGCGAGTAGGACGAGGCCTCGTCGTGGTCGAGCAGGTAGGTTTCCCATTTGGTCCAGAGGTAGTTGCCGCCCACGGTGACGAAGCCGTACAGGCTCTTTTGCAGCTTCGATGGCGGCTGGAGAACGGGGCCGTTCTTGCGGGCGTCGGTGTAGCGCAGGTTCTGCAGCGCGGCGCCGTAGGTCGCGTCGTGGTCCCAGATGGTCAGCTTGAAGAGAATGGCGCGCAGGATGAGCAGGATCTCGGCGTCCCATTCGTCTTTGAGGGTCGACGAGACGCCGCCGCCAATGTATTTTAGGGCGTCGCCGACCTGGGTGCGGAGGAGGTCGACGAGCTCGGCGTCGAGAAGTTCGGCGTCGACTTGGCCGACGCGGAAGGCGGGCCGTGTGCCCTCGCGCGAGGAGATGGCATCCCAGAGAGAGAGGGTGGATGAGCCGAGGCGTCGGATTAAAGGGGATTGGGAGGCGGCGATGCGAGACCGTAGTTGGGATTCCGAGCGCTGGGCGGCGAGGCGCGCGGCGTTCTCTGTCTCACGGGCCTGTCGGCGGGCGATTAGGCGCTGCTGGGCGAGGGCAAAGGTGTTGTCTGCCGGCAGGGTGGGAGGGGGGATAGTCGGCGCGGCGGCGGCGGTGGCGGCAGCAGCTGGAGCGGGAGCAGGAGCGGAAGGCGGAGGCCCTGGAGGGGGGGACTTGGGGTCGCTCATCGGATCGGATTAGGAGGGATTCGGATTCGAGGGTTCGATGTATTAAAGCTGGATCAAGGCAATTTGGGGGGGGGGGGTATCATTCGTTTATCGGGACGGAGGTCGTATCACATGGTTGGTTGAACAAGAACAAACAAAAAACAGAGAAACAAGAAAACGGCCAGGGGAAAAGTTAGAAGAGTCGGCGGTAGTCGATGATCATGGGTGTGGTGTCGGGAGGCCGATGGAGTCTAGTGTTGATCTCAGGAGGAGCCAAGAAAACGGGGGAGCCGAGGTTGGCACGGGCGGCGGTTGCCGTTCAGTCTGTTCCAGCCCAAATGGAAGGCGAAGAAGGCATGACAAACAGAGGGGAGCGTCCAGTATTCAGCCCCTAACAGACGGGCAACCGTCCGCAAAAGGGGGCGATTGCGGCTGTAAACAGATGACAACTATCATGGTCACCGTCGTCGGTCAATTGGCATTTGACGGCGTCCTTTTCAGCTGAACCTCAGCCCAGCCAGCCCCGTCCGACAGCAACCCCGGGCCCCTGGATGACACGGCAGAAGCACCCCGGGGAAGGTGGAGATCGACCCACTTTATTGACCCACAGGGACCACCGTACCGCAAGGGGAATTGCGACTTCACCCTTTCATCCAAACGACATCCCTTTCCCAATATAAGTGAGGTTTTGGATCAAGTACCCAACGGTAATTCTTCTCTGATTTCTTCTTACTCGTTCTCGTGGAGCTGAACACACAAGACGCGTCCATGCTACTGACCCAATGAGGACATCGGACAAAGTCAAGAACCCGAGGGGAATCGAGGCCCGGTGAGGGTTGAGGTGAGATGAAGGTTGGTTGAACCTGATGGCCTCGCGTCATGCCGACGTGTGCATTGAGAGTGCTTTCGGATTGCACTTCCAGAACAAGGCAGCTGCGATGGAAGAGTGTAGACTGCAGCTGTGAGAGCAGCTACAGGTACTCGGGAACATATACCCAGGTGACCTTGTCCTCCCCGTTGAATAACCTGTCAGGTCCCCATCTTTCAACACCTTATGGACATTTTCCCCTAGGCTGTCGAAATCCATCATGACGCCGTGGAAGCTACCATCTACTGCCGGAAGGTCTGTCGCAATTCTCGGGGCCGGCGTCCTGGGCCGTCGAATCGGTGCCTGCTGGGCATCAGCTGGCTACAAAGTCCACATCAGAGACCCAGATCCTCAACAGACGAACGCGGCTTTGCAGTACATCACCAACGAGCTATGGAGATACAAGCCCATCGTTGACCCGAACACCATCAGCGTCCATGGCTTCCAAGATATGAAACCCGCCGTGGAGGACTCCTGGCTCGTTATCGAATGCGTACCCGAGATACTGGATATGAAGATCGATGTGTTTGCCGAACTTGAAGACCTCACTCAGCCGGACGCTATCCTGGCCTCCAACTCGTCCTCCTACAAGTCCCGCGAGATGACGGCCAAGGTCAAGCCAGAGACTGCCCAACGAATGCTGAACACCCATTACATGGTTCCGCCGGCCATCCGCATCGTCGAGCTCATGACGAGCGGTTCTACACGACCCGAGATATTTCCCTTCCTCTTGGAACACTTCAAAGCGTCCGGCATGATGCCGGTGATTGCACACAAGGAGTCGACTGGTTTTATCCTGAACCGTGTCTGGGCAGCCATCAAGCGCGAGTGTCTCATGGTGTTGGCTGAAGGGGTTGCTTCTCCCCAAGAACTTGACGCCGTCTGGACCGAAATGTTTATCAAGGGCGGTAGTCCGCCCTGCATGCTGATGGACTCGGTCGGCCTAGACACCGTTGCACTCATCGAGAAGCACTACATCCAAGAGCGTGGCCTGCAGGACAGAGGCGTCTTGCCCTTTCTACAAAAGTACATTGACGAGGGCAGACTCGGAGCCAAGAGCAGCAAGGGCGGTCTCTACCCACCTGGCCACACCGTCAAGACAGCTACCCAGGAACAAACGAGTGATGACAACTTGCATGCCCCGTCCTTGTACTTCTTGGATATCGGATGGAACAATGACCCGGATAACGTCGAGTTCTACAGGAAGGGCCGCATTCTCGTCGGAAGTGCAGATGGAAGATCTCCGCTCAAGGTAATCGTCGATCACCTGCCGATGCCAGATGGGATTGCCCTCTCTCAAAAGGCAGGCAAGATATTCTGGACCAACATGGGCACTCCTGGTCAGAACGACGGTTCTATTATGTCGTGCAACCTGGACGGCACTGGCGTACGGGTCATCATCCCTCCTGGCGCCGTTCACACGCCCAGACAGTTGTCTGTTGACCAGGACAACGAGGTGCTCTACTTTTCTGACCGAGAGGGCATGCGAGTCTTCCGTTGCGGTGTTGATGGGTCGAATCTCCAGACTCTTGTCCGGGCTGGCGACTGGAGGAAGGGGATTGATGACCCTACCTCATGGYGCGTAGGCATCATAGTCTCAGCTCGCGAGGGAAAGTTCTACTGGACCCAAAAGGGACCGCCCAAGGGCGCTGAAGGACGCATTTACCGGGCCTCCATCAAGATGCCCGAAGGATATGATGCCTCCAACAGACCGGATATTGAGGTGGTTTTCGATCATCTGCCGGAGCCGATTGATCTTGAGATGGACGAGGATGGCAGTGCTCTGTACTGGACAGACCGCGGAGAGCTGCCGAATGGTAACAGTTTGAACCGGGCAACCCTCAATCCGGATGGGTCGTTCAGCAACCATCAAGTCATCGCGCGGAACTTGCACGAGGCAATTGGACTGGCGATTGACAAGACGACGAGGCATATCTATACTACAGATCTGTATGTCAACACCCCTGCTGCTTTCGAGACTCTAATTGGAGATGTACTGACTAACCATACTCACACAGCGGCGGCGCGGTCCATCGGTTCAACATGGACGGCAGTGGTAAACAGAAATTCTATGAAGACCAGGGAGCGTTTACGGGCATTGCGTTGTTGGAACAGGTTGATCCCAGTTCGAGCTTGTAGGGCGGGAAGACGAGAGTATAGAAGGTGTAACTGTGTTAGTCTGCAGCCAGCTCGAATAGGAAGCCCCTTTTATTGTTGTTGTGCTGATATGGAAAGCGGTCTCGAAAGGGGGACGGAGGTGAAAGTGATTGCAGCAGTGTTAAGAATTCGCACTGGAGTAAGGTGGTTGCACTAACAGCTCAGGCCGCCCCGCAATCCAGTTGTTGTTATGATAACCCCACCTAATCCGTGTCACATCCACTGTCCAAGTGCTCCCTCCACCGCCGCCGGGACATCTCAGCCCAGGACGGGCCCGCTTCAACAGCTGCAGCGCGTCACAGCCCAGACCTCCAGAGTCTCGAAGATCAGATTCGGTTGTCAAGCTCCATCTCCATTCCGCCTGTTTCGACAAAACTCGACTTGAAACATCTACACAATCGACTTCTTTCCTTTCTTATATATGATACCCCAGGCCACCCTAAACCGACTACGACTAGGCCAGAGACACCCCCCAGCCGGCACTAACAACAACACAATGAGCTTCGCTATCGAGGTGCCCGGCGAGGCAGCCCCTCTAAACCTCCTCGAGCTTGCCCGGACGCTAGAGTACGCCGCCCTTTCTACAGATCACGCCCAGAGACAGTCAGCCGGCCAGCAGCTTCAGTCATGGGAGTCTCACCCAGACTACTATGTTTCCCTACAGGTGGGTTAGAGCTATCAGTCTTTGGACTGGAGGTAACCATGCTAACCTGTTGTCACCCCGTCATATAGACCGTCTTCCTAGACAAGTCCATAAACAACTCCATCCGCTTTCTCGCAGTTATTCTGCTCAAGAACGGCATCGACAAGTACTGGCGACACACTGCGAAACATGCGATCCAACCCGCCGAAAAACAGTTTATTCGCTCGAGGCTACTACAGGGCTCAGTGGGCGAGGAGGACAAGAACCTCGCACTACACAACGCCCTTGTCGTCGCAAAGATTGTTCGCATAGACTACCCCAACGATTGGCCAGACGTCATCCCGACCATTATCAATGTCACCAGGAGCGCAAAAACAGAGAGTGCTCTTGCCCTCAGCGGAGCTCTGCAGGTGTTGCTGCGGGTAGTCAAAGAGCTTGCGACAGCGCGGTTGCGGAGGTCGCAGACCGCTCTTCAGGCTGTCACACCCGAGCTCGTCCAATTGCTCGGTGAGATCTATACTGAGCGGACCGCCGCATGGCAGCAGTTCTTCGCCAGGGGTGGCAGCGGCGATGAGGATGAGGCCGACTACTACATGCAGAACAGCCTGACGGCCCTCAAAATCCTACGCAGGCTGGTCACGGTTGGTTACGAACATCCGCATACCGATCCTATGGTCCAGGGTTTCTGGTCGCTGTCGCAGTCTCAGTTTGACCAGTTCCTCACCGGCGTCAGCTCCGAGTCACACATCCCTGCCCCTTTCCAGGACGCGGTGGGCAAGCACTTGATCCAGTTCACAAAACTGCACATCGACATGTGCGATTCCCACCCAGCCAGTTTCCCCTTGCTACCGAATTCCATCCCGCTTGTTAAGGCTTACTGGAACCTTGTCAAGCAGTTCTCGAACGAGTTTGAAAAGTCGGGCGGCATCAGGCAAACGGGCTCTGAGAACCACGATGGCAGCGCTAAGCACGAAGGGCCGCTCTCAGAGAAGTTGGCCCTTAAGGGTCTCTTGCTGCTGAGAAGCTGTGTGTCGATTGCTCACAGGCCGATGCAGACTTTCAAGTACAAGAGCCCAGAGGTCAAGAATCAGGAAAAGGAGGCTATGGAGCTCGTCAAGGACCAGCTACTGACAAATAACTTCCTTTTGGATATTGTCCAAGTGACTATCAGTAGGCTATTTATCTTCCGGCAGTCTGATCTCGAGGCATGGGAAGAAGACCCGGAAGAGTGGGAGGCTGCGGAGCGCAATGAGGGACAAGCATACGAGTGGGCTGTTCGGCCTTGTGCTGAGAGGCTGCTCATTGACCTCCTGACACACTACAAGGAGCTCGGGCAACCACTTCTCACGTATTGCGAATTTGCAACCAAGGTCGATATGGATATCGTCACCAAGGAGGCCGCTTACTGCGCTCTTGGGTGTGCGGCCGCCGTTATTCACGAGGCCTTCGACTTTGATCGCTTTTTGAAGACTACGCTGGTGAAGGACGCACAGGTCCAGGACTCCATGTCCAAGCTGCTCCGTAGGCGGATAGCTATCCTGCTCAACCAGTGGATCTCCATCCGGATCGCCGAGGAAAGTCGACCTGCTGTGTACGAGATCTTTAGGCACTTGATGAACCCTGATGATCCGCACAACGACCAGGTTGTCCGCATCACCGCTGCCCGCGAGTTCAAGGGGATCGTCGACGACTTTGGGTTCCAGGGCGAGCAGTTTTTGCCGTTTGCTCCTGACGTCTTCAACCAGCTTATGGGGCTGCTCCAGGAGGTGGCAAGCGATGAGACCAAGCTGACTGTTCTGGACACTATTCGGGCGATTGTGCAACGAATGGAGACACATATCTCTCAGTTCGGCGACGCCATCATGCTGACTCTTCCCAAGTTGTGGGAGTCGGCTGAAAAGGAGGAGTACATGATCAAGCAGTCGATCCTCGCCATCATGTCTGCACTTGTTGACTCGATGCGCGGAGACTCTCAACGCTACCAACCTGCGATTATTCCGCTGCTGCGTGAGGCTATGGAGCCCGAGTCCGCTCTTCACCTTCACCTCATCGAAGAATCGGTAGCTCTGTGGAAGTCCGTCACCACACAAAGCTACCCTCCCCTCCACCCCGACCTCGTACAAATGGTTGAGCTTGCTCTGCCCCTCCTCGAGTACGACTCGGAAGTAGCAAACCAGTGCCTCGAGGTCGTAAAGAACTACATCCTCCTCGCACCCCGTGAGATCCTCGACGACCGTCTACGCCGTCCGACCCTCGCCGCTCTCGTCAAGACCCTCGACGCCCGCTCCCGCGAGCAATCCCAGACCGGTGCCAAGTCCATCGAGCTGGTGCTTCGTATCGCCGAGGACATCGGTGGCGTCCAAGGCCTGCAGGTAGTCGTCCAGGACATGCTGGAAATCGGCCTCCTGAACACCATCTTCGAGGGCCTCCACAGCGCCTGGGAGGCAAGCACGACGCACGGCCCCAACAAGAAGGTCAGCCAGATCAACACCATCAAGCAGACGGACTACTTCATGCTGCTAGCGCGCATCGCGCTCGGCGACCCTACGGTCTTCCTGACCATGCTGGCCGGCATCGCCACGACGGCCGGCTCCACCGTCGAGCAGGTGTGGGAGTGGCTCGGCACGCTGTGGTTCAACAATTTCGACTGCATGGCCGAGGTCGAGCGGCAGAAGCTTAGTTTGTTGGCGCTCACCCGCCTCTGGGAGTTGCCGGATCCCATGGTGCAGGAGAAGATCGTGCTTGCGAGACTGCAGGATTTCCTGGCCATGTGGACGAGCGTGGTGACGGAGCTGGCGGCAAGCGAGGATGATCAGTCGTTGACCGAACAACAAGATTTCCGACAATCGATAAACTCGGCTTCCAAGGAACAACAACAACCGGGTGGGAGTACGAACCCGAGGGATTACCTGGTTTGGGATCCCAATAGCTTGCCGAGTTACGAGTGGGATACCCCGCTGGATGTGACGGAGAGGCGGTTTGCGCTGAAGGATCCGGTGCATAGAGTCGAGGCGTACGAGTTTACTAGGGAACGGTTGCAGGGGTTGGTGCAGAGGATGGGCGGCGAGCAGCAGTTTGAGGCGGAGTGGGCAGTTAATGTGGATCAGGATGTGCTGGAGGGGTTTAGGAGGTTGGGGGAGGGGAGGTAGGGTGAGAACGGAAGTTTCAAGACAGAGAGGATACCAAACGAGGGAACAAGACTTCGTCTCTTAAAGGGGTAATACGGTGGCTGGATCTGGGTATGAAAACTCGGTATATCATTATTATTATACATAGTTACATTTGGGTCAAGGGAAACGCTGCTTAAAGACAGTGTTGGTGGGGTGTTATGGTAGATCATTCGCCGCTCAACTCAATGACCAACAAGTTAGTTGATTGAAGAGTCAAGACTCTGCGAGTACTTGTTTGACAGTTCAGTTGATCGGCTAATGTTGATTGTTGTTGACCTTTGGTCATATCTCGCGTGAACAGAGCAAATGGCAAAACACCCCTTCCTTCGGTTGTAGGATACCTATCTTCAGTTTCTTAAGGTGTCGGTTTCCATTCGTTTGCGGTACTGAGACAAGCTCCAACAGATTTTAGAAGGGAGAATCATAGAGAACAATACAAACAGATGAAGTTGAAACGACCAAAATTAGAACACTTAAACACCGTTATTTTCCCTAGGTACTAAAAACTATCAAAGAGGCGCCATTTTGATACGATGGACGCAGTGCAAAACCACAAAAAAAAACAAAACTGCAGGTATCATCTCTAATCTATACCATAATATTTCGACAAGACAGACAAGCAAACATTTATTTTCCTTTCACACATTCCCAAACAGCGGACGGAAGGATAGTTTACTCGTCATCCTCCTCCTCCTCCTCTTCTTCTTCATCATCTTCCTCCTCATCATCATCCTCAGCAAGATCATCATGATCCTCCTCCTCCTCCTCGCTGTCCTCCTCATCCTCAGCCTGCTTCCCCAACCTCTCCTCCTCCTCCTCCTCCCTCCTCTTCTTCTCATCCTCCTTCCTCGCCTCCTCCATCATCTTCCTCTTCTCCGCCCTCAACTTGCGCTGTCCCACCACAAACGCGCCCAGTGGCGTCTTCTCCCACTCGAAATCCCTCAAAAACGCCTCGACCTGAGTGCGATCGTTGGGCGCGAACTCGACGCGGTTGCGCTTGTCCTCGATGAACTTGGCGTTTGACTCGATTTTCTGCACCAAAAGGGCCAGCTGCGTACCGATCTTGCCGTTGTTGTTGCCGGAGGACTTCTTGCGCGAGTCCTTGAGCCAGCGCTTGAGCGCCACGACGACAGGCAGGGAGAATTCGGGGAAGGCGATGTTGCGCGACCAGAGGACGAAGTACTCGGCCAACAACTCAATGACTTGCTCGCCCAGGCCGTCCTGGTAGACGCGCGTGCGCAGGTAGGATTTGGGCGCCTTGTAGGCGGTGGCGAAGTCGAGCGGTTTGAGGGTGGACGACTTGGGAGGCTTCTTCATCTCGGCCGAGTTGAGGACTTCGAGGAGGATGGAGGCCAGCGGGATGTAGGTGTCGGTGGCGCGGGAGAGACGCAGGAGCGAGCGGAGGAGCTGGAAGCGCAGGGGGAAGTAGAGAGCCGTGGGGATGAGGCGCATGGCGCCGAGGGTGACTTGTACCAAGGGGTAGATAAGGAGCTTGAGCTGCGACTCCTTGCCGGCTTCGGCCTCCTTGAGCGGCGAGCAGTGCTCGGCAAGGACGCACGACCAGAAGTCGAGCGAGTGCACGTACTGCCAGTTGTAGACGTTGCGGAAGGCGTTGTTCTTGTTGTTGACGATGGAGTTGCGCAGGTGGATGGCCAGCTGGCGGATGAAGCCGAAGGCGGTGGTGTAGCCGAGGGTCTGGTCCAGACCCCAGAGCTCGGCCGCCGAGTTCTTCATGATGTTGATGCCCGCTACCGTGTTGACATTGGTGAGGCGGCAGCCCTGCACGAGACCCTGGTAGACGGCCTTGAGGACCGTCTCGCGCACACCCTTGTCTGAGATCACCATCAGGCGCCGGGCAACCAGGAAGGCTGTTATCCTGGTGGCTTCGGTGCTGGCGGACTGCGACCAGAAGGCGACGACCGTCTTGATCAAGACCTTGAGAAGCTTTCTGAAGGAGAGGAGGTAGGGGAGAAGGGGCTCGAGAGCGGAGATTGTGAGTTTGAGGGTGGGCTCGTCGGAGAGGGTGCCGAGGAGGTGGATGATGGAGGCGGCGTAGTTCTTGACGAGCTGCGACAGGATCCTGAACTTCTTGGTATCCGTGTTGACATAGGCCCTGCCGGAGGCAGACTCCTTGACGGGAACGTGATGTGCGAGAACCTCGGGAATATGCTTAAGGGCGAGAACCAAAATGTCGTTGAAGGCATCGGGGTTGTTGATGGTGTATCGTTGGGGCTTCTCGTCGTCGTCCTCGTTCAGGTGGGCGGCGCAACGGAAGGCTATTACTACCTGGCGAGCGGCTCTAAGTGACTTTGTTTCCTCGATCTGCGCCTTCCACTTGGCAATCATCTTCTGGGTGAGTTCGGAGCCGTTCTCGTCGTCGGCAGCCTTGGTGTCCTTCTTTTGCTTCTTCTTCTTGGGCTCCTCGCCCTCGCCTTCGCTCCCGCTGAGCTCGTCAATCTCGGAAAATTCTGCGTTTTCGTCGAACTCGAGGGCCTCTGGGTCGTTCTCCTTCAAGAACTTGTAGAATTCGGGATCCTTCTCGGCGAGGGACGCCATTGCGTCCTTGGTCATGCCGGTAGGGGCGGTGTCGTCTACGATCTTGTCGTCCTCTTCGTCGTCGCTAACCTCATCGTGGGAAATATCGTCGTCGGAGAAGTCGACATCGCTGCCCTCGTCTGCTGATTGCTCCTCCTCGGCGTCGGACTCTTCCTCGTCGCGTTTCCTCTTGCCCAGCTTGCCGGAGACATCCTTAGTCTTCTTGTCGAGAATCTCGAAGCCGCCCTGGAAGAAGTCGTCGACGGTCATTTCGCCAGCGGCGGCAGTACCAAGGTTCTTCTTGACGTGGACAGGCTTCTTGCCGCCATCGGGGCCCTTGATGAAGGCGTCATCCTGGGACTTCTTGGCCTGCTTCTTCTGCTTGATCTGTTCTTTTTGCTTGATCTTTTGGACGACCTTTCTGCGTTCTAGAACACCCTTCAGGTGCTTCTTTTCGAACTTTTTCGTTTGTTTGACGTTTTTGACCATGGTGGGCGACTGGCTGGGTAGTGTGATGAGTCCAGTCTGGTGATGTTTTTTTTTTAGTGAAGAGAACCTGGAAGTGGAAGTGGAAGCCAATTCCGCACCCAAACTGACCCGTGCTCTCTGCTCTTGCCGTCGCGGTCCTCCCAAACTTTTTTCTCCTCCTAGATTCCGGGGTTCTTATCGACTGCTCTTATCGGTGGAGGCGCTAGCCGTCTCTGGTCTTAGTTGTGTACACCTGGTGGGGCACTCCTGTCACTGTGCGGATCCACTCTTGACTGGCGCATGCAGCTTCAGGTTCCATGTTCCAACCTCGCAGCTCTCCATCCACTGAAGCTTCAGTACTCGCCCGCAAGGTACTTGTCATGTTCAAGTTGATTTCATAATGAAGAGTCCAACAAGAACGACGATACTTCACAACCTTTCCAGCCTCCAAGATGATATCCCGCCAGCCATATGCGCCTACGCCGCATAGCTATGTTCCAAACACTGCACTCTCAGCTACGATAAACCTGGATGAGGTTAACAAACCCCACTCGGTCACCTTGCCATGTCATGGTCCTGTTACTGACAACATGATGCCATTCCCAACTTTAACAGGAAGTGAAACTCACCGATACCCGCGCTGAGCGCGACCTTCAGGACTCTTTAGCCGAAATCTTCAGCATCATTGTCACATTGGATGAACTGGAAAAGGCATTTCTGAAAGATGCCATTCCCGAGGCCGACTATACTGAGATCTGTGAGAGATCGCTGAAGCAGTACAAGTCGCTTGTTGCCGATGAGACTGTAGCCAAGGCATTCGTCGGCTTAGAGGAGTTCAAGGCTAAGTGGGATGTATGTCCATCATCAAAGTCACTTCACTGTTTTATGAGTCTAACTGACTTACACGTCTTTCCAATAGCTCGAGGTTCCCCGCGCAACTGAACGCATCCGCGTCGGCATGCCCTCAACAGCTGTTAACGCCTCCTCCGGTCCAGCACCCGCAACCGTTGCCGCTTCTGGAGGCACAAGCGGCACTCTCATTCTCGAAGCCACTCAGGACTTCATCACCTTCCTTGATGCCTTGCGTCTCGGTCTGTTGGCCAAGGATCAGCTGCACCCTCTCCTAACAGACGTGATCCAGTCAGTAAACAAGGTGACGGACAGGGACTTTGACAATAGGGGCAAGATCGTGCAGTGGCTGATCACCCTCAACCAGATGAAGGCGACGGAAGAGCTGAGTGAGGAACAAGCTAGGGAGTTGGAGCTGGATATCAACTCGGCGTATCAGGGCTTCAAGAGCACACTTACTTAGAGTCGTGTCATAGGATTTTGTGAGTTAGTATGAAGTGAGCACCACTACACCAAGAACGTCCAAAAGCTAGGATAAACAAACTCCTCCTCAAAGATCCTCCTGACCTGCTCCAACACGAACCTTTCCACCTTGCCCACGTTCTTCAAGCTCTGCTTCCCACTTTCCCTCTGCCCAATCTCGCTTTCAACGCGGATTTCTTGCAACAGCCCACCCATCTTTGTCTTCGCCCCATCACTGCCTCCTCCTATCCCGACACCATTCCCGCTCCCAGCAGCCTTGTTCTCCTCCCCGCCGACAGCAGCCACCGCATCTTCAGGGCTCAAAAAGCAGAAATGCACTCTCTTCCTGATATTCGCCACCACCCCCACGCCATCGAATGTCAATCCGGTAATGCTCAACCGCACCGGAATCCCCACAAAGCTGGGCATGGGATAATCCAGCAAGATGTCAGCCGTCAACAACAGCTTCACGTCGCCAGCGTATTTTATGCGGAACACAGCTTGAATGTCTTCCACCCTTGGTTCCCGAAACCGTTGTCTTTCTTCTTCCTCTTCCTCTTCCTCCTCTTCATCTTCCTCAACGTCCAGGTGTTGTTGGATCGGATCTCTATCATGCATCCCATCCAAAAACCCATCATCATCGTCCAGAATCGCCGACCCCGCATGATTATGATTACTCGACGACGACGGTCCAGCCGAGTTAGGCGCCAACGTAGACACGCTATGCTTTTCCCTCAATCCTTGCTTGGGAATCTGTAGCCTACCCGGCCCGCTGCCGGTCAGTAGTCCTGATCCTGCCCCTCCCAGCGCACCAGCCGGTAACCCTCTTCCGATTCCCAATCCCACCGCCGCCGACGGCGAAGGCGAAGAAGACGGTGGCGAAAAGAACCCATGTCTCTCCGCCGGCGCATTAACAGGGCTATAATCACCCACCGAATTCGAACTCTGCGAAGAAGGATTCCTCTTGTGTCTCGGACCTGTGGGAATGGCAAGCACAGGAGCAGTCGGTGGATATCCCATGCTTGCCATGCTTCCCATGCCCGCCATGCCCATTCCGCGGCCGATGCCTCCCACGCCTCCGGCGGTTCCCAGGGCGCCTAACGGGGTGCTGGAGCCGGTGAGGGGACTGGGTCCCGGGGCGTTTTTAGTAGTTCCGACTCCGGGGAAGTGAAGCCGGAGGTTGGGCGTGGATGAGCTGTGAAGGCCTTGGCCTGCTGCTGCTGTTCCTCCTCCTACTCCGACTCCTGGTAACATGTTATTTTGTTGTTGGTCTGTTATCCATGAGGGGCCGCGTTGGTGGGCGGCGCCGGCTACGGCGGCTAGAGGCGTTTGTGTCCCGGAAAGGCCGGCGGTGAATTGCGAGGTGAAGTAGTGCAGGTTGAGGTTGGAGGTGCCGCCGGGGATTCCGGGGGTGGAGACGCCGAGGAAGGGAGAGCCTAGGTCGGCGTGGTGGTGGTTTGTGCCGTGGGCGGGACCGCCGCCTGTCGTGTTTGGGTCCCGGTAGTATCTGCCATCTCCATCCAGGCTTTGAGAACTGTTGTTGCCGCTGCCGTTGTAGTGTGGGTTTAGGTGCGGTGGGAGGTAGGCTACTCTGCCTGAGTTCGGCCCGCCGCTTCCGTTTCCGCCGCTGGTTCTGCCACTTCCGGTACTGCTGTTTACTGTGAGTCTTCGCCGTGATTCGGAGGCTGAGGCGCCTCTCAGCCTGCCGTACTGCTCGGCTGGGTCGTCAAGATATTCGCCTTCATTTTCGTAGGCGATGTCTTCTTCGGAGTCTTCTTCCTCTGAGGAATCTATACCGGGTTGCTCTTCGTAAAAATCGGGGAGGGGATCGGTGATATCCTTTAGCTCGATCTCGGGAGGGATGGAGCCAAACTCAAAGTCATGGACGGTGACGGACTTGATGAAACGCGGTAGAGGGACAGACTGGAATTTGTTGTGAATGAAATCGCGAATTTTATGGGCGAGCTCTTGGCCGTCGGGGCCGCCGGTGACGGTTTCCCAGTTGAGATCGATTGACATGAGGGAATGAGATGAGAAGGGTTTTGGGTGTGGTGGACGTCTACTGTCTTTGAAGACGACTTGAAGTGAGGTTTCGAGGTTGATGTTGAAAGTCAAGGGTTGAGGGTGAGAAGGGTTTTGGGTGTGGTGGACGTCTACTGTCTTTGAAGACGACTTGAAGTGAGGTTTCGAGGTTGATGTTGAAAGTCAAGGGTTGAGGGTGATGAGACATGGGACTGTCCAAGCACTGTATGGAGTCTGAAAGTAGGTATGTCGCGTCACTGATAACCCTGGGCTTAAACACCTGATGAGAACTTGAAGCTGTTCACCATTGTCTTCACAATGCTAGAACTAGAAATTGCAGTAACAATCTATCCCGATGATCAGCCTATAATACCTTGAACTCCACACCCTCCAACAATCCGATTTTCAAATTTCAATTGTGAAGGCACGATGAGTTATCATAATAACATCTTGGAAGTATGGAAGGAAGACAGTACTACCTAGTCGAAACACCGTTTGCGACATGGGCGCATACTGTATGAAGAATGCATTACGGACAGAAATTGTAAAGCACACTTCTCAACTCAGTTCTTTCACATTGACAAGATCATCATATCAGACACCTTAAACAACTGACTCACAAGGTGATATTGAAATCCAATGTGAGACGACATATCAGGTCACTCCATTATCCGCCACGGAGGGGTGAACGAGGCGAATAACCCTAACCCGAGCTGCCCAGGTACGTACCTTCCCCACCAGGCATGACGGCAGTGGATGCACCGCAGCCGAAAAGCGGGTCGTTTCCCAGGGCAACCAAGGAGCGTGACGCTTGATCAACAAAGGGTGCCACTTTTGCATTTTCCCTTTTCCCCAATTGTTGACTTTCAATCGTCCCCCAAAACCAGATGTGCAAATAGCCTAGGATTCCGAGCGCGACCGCGCACACACCCACCACCTCTTTTGCCAAGTGCTTCTCTGTTTATCATTTTCACTGTTCCCGCCACTTTGCACGTTGGTTATTCTACTTGTGTCGTTTGCTTTTTGCATCGAGTTCTCGCTTTGCCCCAACGACCCGTGGACGACAAACATAAACAACCACCCTTCATGGTTTGCCCTTGATCTTTGCCAAAGAAGAGTCTCGTCGCCAAAGTCTTCAACCACACCACACCACATCGCCCATCATGGGTGATCCGAAATCCAACACACAGCAACCACAACAACGCATGACGAGAGCGCGAGTGGCCTCGTCTGCCGTCACCAAAAATGCCAGAGCTATGACCGCCGCAGCCAAAGCCAGGAGCGCGACCAGCACCACCACCACCACATCCGCGACATCTGCCACGACCGGCGCATCCAGAGCCACCGCGCCCACTGCCGCGACAAGCCTCAAGAGAAAGGCTCGGACCGACGATGACGAAGACGACGACCATCACGCCAAGCATCGCCCTGCTCCAGCCCCCGTCACTCGACCTGTACGTCTACCAGCCGCCGCTCTCGCAACCACCCGCGCCACCCGGGCTCGAGCACGGAATCCAGCCAACGAAGCTGCAAAGACATCGAGACCTGCCCCTTCGGCATCGGTTAGACCCGCGTCCTCGCTTGCATCGAGACCTGCGTCGTCAGCTTCCACCAGACCGCCAGTAACGGCCACGCGCGGTAGGCCGCCGACCAAAGCTCAAGAACCTGCCTCCAAGGCCACTCGCGCGACGCGTTCAGCCAAACCGGACGACCAATCTTCCTCAACAGCCACTTCCAGGAACACCAGCACAACCAGGACGCGACCGACCGGCTCGACGGCGACCGCGCCCACCGCCGCATCCAAAGCGCTCGCAAAGCCCGCTATCAAGAAGACGGTCAAGTTTGAGGAGCCAGAAAAAGAGAACATCGGGCCTCCGGGAGGAAGGAAGAAGAAGGCAGGACCAATTGCAATTACCGCGGGACTTCGTGCAAAGCCGGTCAGGACTCGGACGGGTACAACAGCCAAGGGATCAACGTCGACAGCCAGGAGAGGTGCTGCCAATGGCACGACAAATAGGCCAGTGTCTCGTGCTGGCCGACTAGCTACCCCTAGCGATGCTCCCGAAAACATCAAGGTCGAAGGCATGAAACACAAGCCCCTTCCCCTTAGCCCTAAGAAAGTTAACCAACTAGTGGCAGCCGCCAAACACGGTGATGACTCGGAGGATGAACTCGCTATTCATGAGAATAGTCTGGCCTTGTTGCAGCCCTTACTGACAGGCAGAGCTCCCATTAAACCGCCGGCCCCAAGGACCAGCAAAAAGGCACAGGAGAAACAACCTGAGCAGGAGCAGCCACAGGACCCCGAAGCCGCGTCGGCATATACGTCCACCGCGAATTCCGAATCTGAAGAGCCAAAAAAGGATGCCTCCGCTGAGCCTTCAGTCTTGAAGCCACACTTCCTTCCAGCCGAACACCTCTCAATGCTCGCTTCTCCCGCTCGTCGTCCTCCGCCATCTCCTTGGAAGGACAGCATCAAGACCCCGGCCAAGCGCGTCGAAGGTCTCTTTGCTGGCGTCCCTCTTCTCGCCAACCGACCGGATGGGCAACCCGTCGCCCAACCGGCCAAGAGCGGTCCTAGCCTTCTTGCTAGTCCAGCCAAGAGGCCACCCGGAAATGCGACTGTCCTTATGGGCGGAGATATCCTCGCTGGTCCCGCCACCACCTCGACGAAGGCAGGGATGATGGGCCCACCCTCCCTCTTCGCCAGCCCGGCCAAGAGGGTGCCCATGTCTACTGTCAAGCCGCAGCCCATTGTGGAAGAACTTGCTGCTGAAGCGAAGCCTTCTTTGCTCGCCAGCCCACCTGTCAAGTTCGGCACTGCGAGACGCAAGTCGCAGCGTCTGGAAGAGATGGCACGGGAACAGGAACACAAAGAGCAGGAAACGGAGCACAAGGAGGAGGAACAAGACAACCAAGCGCAAGCGGACGAGGAGATGGAGAATGAGCAGCAGGTCCAGGAGCAGGAAGAGGAAGACGAAGAGATGGACTCTGCGGACGAGGCGGACGACGATGGTCCTTCTGGTGAGCTTGGCGAGCGCACGATGCAGATTCTCACTTCTTCGGCAAAGCCAGCTAGGCTACTGTTTACTGGACGCCGACGATCTCTCAGGCATATGGAGAAAGAGGTCGAAGCTGCTGTTCAGGAAGAGCCAGAAATCCAAGCCGAGGATGAACATGGCCAGGAGGAGGAGCAGTTAGAAGAGGTACAAGAGGAGGAGCATGAGGAGGTGCAAGAGGATATGGAAGAGAACGTGGAAGAGGAGGAACATGAGGAAGAGTACGAGGTTGAGCAGGAAGAGCTTGAGGAGGTGCACGAAGAGGAGCAAGAAGAGGAGCACAAGGCTGAACAAGATCAGGACCAGGAGATGACAGACCGGGAAGAGGAGCAAGTTGCCGAGCCCGAGATCATCGAGCCGGAAGACGATGAGGACTCGATGGAGGTCGATGAGGTCGAGCTGGGCAACGAAAGCGTCGAGCAAATCGTCATTCCCGAGACTCCGCAGCCTGAAAACGATGATCAGAGCTACTTGGATATGGAGCAGAGCATTAGCACCACTCCTCCCGAGTCACCACCCCAGCATCTGCTCAACGGTCCTTCATTCGGCAATCTTCGCCAAGATGTCCTCAACCCTTGTGAGGAGAGCGAGGACGCCACTCCCGCCCAACCCCCAAGGGGTAGCAAGGCCAACCCTCATCCCGCCGCTACACCTTCTGTTAACACCGGCCACCGGACACCTTCCGGTCGAAGCACAACTAAGAGAATGCGCTTTGACAACGGCAGCTCTGGCCTGGGTTTCACGCCGTTGGCGAATCAGTTGAGTGGATGGAAGGGAGGTGTTACCCCGGCACCGCCCAAGGTGAACCTGCTGAAGGCCACGGCGACCCCCGCGAAGGCTACTCCAGCCAAGGCTGCTGCCAACGACAACTCCAACCTCGGATTTACCCCCCTAGCTGAGAAGCTGAGCGGTTGGCACGGCGGAGTCACTCCAGCGCCTCCGAAGACCCAAGCACCTGCGAAGACTCCGGCACTCGCCAAGAAAGAGAGTAACTCGAGCCTGGGATTCACATCGCTGGCCAAGCAGCTAAGTGGTTGGAATGGCGGTGTTACCCCCGCTAAGCCTAACACTGCGGCCCCTTTGGAAAGCAGATTCGGTAGAAGAAGAAGTTCCAGGAGGCTGCAACAGGTGGATGAGCAGGAGGAATCTCTCTTCGATGTGGCCGCGATGAAAGAGGCTGGGATTTTTGGAACTTCGGTAGCTCGCCAACAGCAGCAGCAGAAGTCGAAGGAATCTTCGCCTGAGAAGACCATGGAGGATCCCTCTGACAAGGTTGATGCTCAAACTTCGGCTGAAGTTGAGGCCGATGTTCAGCAGGAACAGGAGGATGAGGATATGGAAGTGGCACAGGAAGAGGAAGAGATTGTCGAAATGGAGCAACATGAGGAAGTTGAAGCGGAGGCTAACTCGGCTGATGCGAATGATGCGCCCGTTGACAGGGATGCTCATGAGGCCGCTGAGGTTGACGAGGGCGAAGAGGAACAGGAGGAAGGGGACTCCGTTGAGACGGTCATGGCCGATGCCGAACAAGCCGAAGTCGACCCCGATGCAATGGTTGACGATGACGACGCATCCCCAATTCTCGAGGATATCCCTATCACCACCGAAGACGTTGAGCTCGCAGCCGAGGCCGAGGCGCTAGCCCGCATTTCTGATGTGATGGATATGACCGATGGCGCCGATAAGGATGGAAGCCAGCACAGCATATCCGATAACCTTTCGGAAGCGAGCCAGGAATATGGCGATGAGAATGCTGTTCCGGTTATGGCCGAGTTCACTACTCGTTCACTGAATGTCAATCTCTTTACGCCGGCTGACACGACTAATCGGGTCACCAGACGAGCTTCCGCTGCTCTTGCTCACCCGACCACCCCCGTTCGCCCCCAGGCTGCCGTGAGGGAGGTGCACACAGTTTCCAAGGTTCCTCTCAAGTCTGCTGACGGAGCTACCGCTCCACCACCGCGTTCTTTCAGACCTAGAAAGTCTGGGAGAAGCAGTCTCTCGAGGGTGTCCTTCGCGGACACTGCTGATGTGATCATCGAAGAGCGTCAGCAGGAGATGGAGACGGTGGAAGAGGAGGTCGACGAGGAGAGAGAACATGAGCAAGAGAACGAGCTGGTTGAAGTGCACATCCACCAGACTCCCGTGGAGGCGACTCCTGTCAAGCAAACTCCGACTCAACAGACTCCTTTCAAGACACCTTTGAAGCAGACTCCACCTCAAGTTGTCGCTGAACAAAACGACCTTCCTGCGCCATCGCCTCCTAAAGGCCACGAGATCACTACAGATGAGAGCGGCCGCCAGAGACGCCGCAGTCGTCGCATCTCTAGCATGGGTGCGGGGGCATCACTGGCCGAGATCCCAGAAGACGAAGCCGAGTTCGGGTCCCCGATCGCCGAGGAACCGGAGCCAGAGGATGAGGAAGATGACTTTGTCCCATCCGAGCCGGTCACGCCCGCTAAGTCCGAGGTCGAGTGGTCGGCTATGGACACACCTGCTCGTACTCCTCACAAGGACCTCAACCCCAAGTTGTTGAGGGGGGCGGTTGTGTATTGCGATGTGCATACTGCTGAGGGCGCGGATGCCAGTGGGCTCTTTACTGAGCTGCTGGGCCAGATGGGCGCCCGGTGTGTGAAAAATTGGTCGTGGAATCCCAATGCTGGTGCGTCGGGTGATGAGCCGGTGTCTGGCCCCGGACACAAGATTGGTATCACCCATGTGGTGTTCAAGGATGGTAGCAAGAGGACGTTGGAGAAGGTCAAGGAGAGTCAAGGTGTTGTGCAGTGTGTGGGTGTCAGCTGGGTTCTTGAGTGAGTATTTCATCATCGATAAACTAATGAACAAGATGCTAACAATTACAGTTGCGAACGTGAAAACAAGTGGCTAGACGAAGCCGACTACTTGATCGACCTCTCCTTCATCCCCCGAGGCGGCGCCCGCAGAAGAAAGAGCATGGAGCCCAAGGCGCTAGCCAATCTCAACGGCACCCTCGTGCCCTCCGGCTCTAGCTCCGGCTCCGGCTCCAGCACCACCACTACATCCACAACCAAGACAACCACTACCACAACCACGACCACCACCAACTCATTCTCATCCTCAACCACCACCCGCCAAACCCAACAACAACACCCCACAACCCCCGGCAACACCACCAACACCGGCCGCAGCAAACGCCGCTCCTCCTCCCTCTGGGTCCGCACCCCTCCCTCTCCCGACGCCTCTTCTTCATCCCCCGGTGGTGACAACCGTCGCGTAAGCGACTCCATCCTCGCTATGTCCACCACTACCAGGCCCCAAGAGGCTGAACAGGCCGAAGAAGAGGAAGAAGAAAGGGAATGGTCAACCCTCTCGCCCATCCCCAAGACTCCAGCGCCCGAAATCGTCGCCCGTTTAGCAGCTAACCTGTCCCCCGCTTCTTCCACCGATTACGGTCACGGTGACGGTGACAGTGATGAGGTTGACGGTGGGTCGTTCCTAATCCCCGCCGATGAAGCTGGTCACGAAGCCGAGTTCCTAAGGGAGGCGATGCCCGAGGGTCACGGTCACGGTCTTCACGCGGGAGGAGCGATGACGTGTCCGCCTAAGCCTAGTTTGAGCTATGCTGTGCCTACTACTACGACAAGGGGAACAAGTCTCTTTTCAATGTCCGTTGGGTCTTCTTCTGGATTGCCGGCCCTGGATGAGATGGATATTGATGGCGGGAATACCGCCGGCGCCGGTGAAGGCTCATCGTCGTCGTCGAGTGGACTAAGCGGCCCACCGCTAAGCACAATGACAGGAACGATGGGTCTCCTAAGAGGAGGTGATAACCGCGAGAGAAATTTGGGGGTAATGATGCGGTTGAATGCGGCCAGGAGAAAGAGCTTGCAATTTGCGCCCAAGGTTGGGAGTCCGTTGGCGAGGAGTTGGACGGGGAATAACAATGGGGGAGGTGGTGGTGCGAGTGGAAGGGGTGGGGGTGTTGGAAGTACGACGGGGGCGGGTACAGGAGGTACAGGAGGTACAGGCAGGGAACTAGAAGAAGGGAAATAAAGCATAAGGGAAGGAAGGGGTTAATTTGGTTTGTTTGTTTTGTTTGTTTTTGTTTATGGGTGGTGCTGTTGTTGTTGGAGTAAAGAGAGTGTGTTTATCAAGGTATACCATCCATTGCTTTTGTTTGTTTGTTTGTTTGGGAGGAAGGAAGGAAGGAAGGAAGGAAGCGTTTTGCTGAGTTCGGTCGGTCGGTCGTTTGTGTTTAGTCTGTATCTAGTGTAAGGGTGATGATGTGAAGGAATGATTAAGGAGGTTTACACTATGTGATTTCCCCCCTTCGCCGATGGTTTCCGTCCTGAATTGCTTTCCTGTTGCGGTGCTGGTCTGGCTAACTATGAAATGGTGATGTTGCTTTTTCCGGGGTTTACGAGAGTTGTCCAAAGATTGTATCAATCGCTTCTTTCTGATTACTTTGCAGAAGACGAGATGGGTCGGGTCGGCTTGTTGAGGATAAAAACCTCTTGAGCCATGAACATAGTTATCAATCAAGTACTTAGACTAATAGCTACAATTACTCCCGCCGTTTTCAAGACTTGATCAGTCAACTTAAGAAAAAAGTGGTAATAAAGATGATGAGCATAAGTTGAATACCATTATTAATGACTACTAAAACTAGGTAGGTAGGTACTCTCATAAGAAATCTATATCTCCTTTTCCGTTTCCACCCATCACATTACACTCAAGCTTCCCCCCCCCCCCTTGACACCGAAGTTTACTTTGGCGGCGGATCATCATGTTGCTGCTCCTCGTCTTCCCCAAAGTCAATCAATGGTTGCCCTGCTTCATGGCAGGAGCAGGAATCTTTCCTTGTGCCTCCATATCCGCCAACACGATCTCCTCCTCCCTCGTGAGATCCTGCTCAGCTTCTATCTCACCTCCAAATCCTTCCTTAATCTCGACACCACACTTCTCCAAAATCTTACCCAAGATGTCTGGGTAGCGCATATGTCCCTTGACCGTCCCCGTCAAATCGAGATTCTCAACACCCTCAATATCCTTGATCTCCTGCAGCCCCGCCACACCCAACTGAATGGAACTCGTCCGGTATATGAAGCCCAGGAGGTAATCATTGCCCGAGCAGACGTTCCACAGCTTGCCGCTAACCACACTCCTCATCATCTCCCACGCATCCCTATCGCTCGGCACCGGTGCACCGATGAGGATGACCTCATCAACAAGTCCAAACGCCCTGCGCTCCGCCAGCGTGCGCAAGCACGAGTAAATAACCCTTGCGCCCAGGGAATACCCGATCAGCGTCACCGGCCGTTCGCCCTGGACTCTATTGATCAAGGCATCCGCCAGGATCTTGCCCGCCTTCTCCGACCGGTTCTTCGCCAGACTAAACGGGTTGTCCAGCGCGCTAGCCATCGACAGCAAGGAAATCGGCCATAAAGCTGACCACAGCGTCGCCAAAACCGTGCGTTTCAGCAGCTCGACCTTGACATACGTCCACGCCGCGCTCGTGACCATGGCTCTCAAAGCATTTCCCAGATTCAACATAGCCGCGACTTCATACCGCAAAGCAAACAGGTTCGACGACTTGGCATCCAGCGCCGACCAAGGGGCGGTAAGAGAAGAAAGTGACTCGGTCAACCACCCGTTGATCCCAATCGTTAGTCTCAACCTCTCCTGGTTCGCCCCAGACCCAGCAGACAACGGCAGAAAGGCAAAGTCCTCGACTTCCTTAGCATACTGATCCACAATCTCCCCCGTCATTTGTGCGCCCAGAGCACCAAACAACGTTCCCACAAGCGCACCATTCATCCAAAACACACCCAAGAAACTCGCTACTCCTCCCAACCCGACACTACCCATCAACCCGCCAAGCACCCCCGCCACCGCCGGCGCCGCCAGGCCTCCCGTAACTCCAATAATTGCTGCTCCCGCGACGCTGGCCAGGCCAACTTTCCATAGTCGGCTCGTTTGATTAGCCTTTTTGCGCTCTTCGGCTTCTTTAGTTGCTGACATTTGTTGCTGCGCTTCGGGAGATTTGGAGGACTCAACAAGAAAAGTAGCCACCTCCGCTTCTTGCTCGTTCAAAACCGCCAGCGGCAATTCCAGAGCAGAGCACAGGTAAACCAAGAACGTCCGTGACTCCGCCATATACTTGCCCCCCGAAAGAAGCAGCAGCAAGAGACAAACCACCACTTCCTCTCTATCCTCCTGACTCACTGTGGTCAGTAGTAGCCGGGGGGTAGGAATAGCGTGGTACCTGCTTTGCAGCGCCGCCACCTGCTGTTGTCGCTGTTTCAAAGCTTTGATTTTGCCGTCTTCGGCGGTGGCGACGGGACCGAGTAAGTCGCCGAAATCAATCAAGTTCTCTCCGGGCGGCGCGGGCGATTCCAGCTTTAGTTGGGCCAGCTGCCGCTCGGTGCGCTGCCGGCGGGCGTCGATCTCTTTGGTGTCGTCGGCGGGAGTCAGGAGGTCTTTAAGGGATTGAAGGAGGGAGGAGCGCCAGGTGTCGAAGTGGGATAGAGTGGCGTGCCGGAGGGGGGCGATTTTATCACTACTACCGCCGCCGGTGCCGCCGGGGCTGGGTCGGGGGGGTAAGGGGGGACCATCATGGTCCAGATCATCGATGCGTGATGATGATGGATCACCGGGAGTGGACTGCCGGGAGGGGTTGTTGGCTTGGTTCTGCTGGTTGGGGTTCTTGAGGATGAGCTGGGATCGCATGCAATCTGTTATTGCGACGACGAGTGTGTAGAGTGCCTTGCGCTTGGGGAGGTCGAGGACCATCCGGACTTGGCGGGGTTCGCTGGCTATGGGAGCCATGATGATGGTTGTGGTTGTGGTTGTGTGACAACTTTGGTGGGGGGTTGATGTGGTTGGTGAGTTGGTTGTTCACTTCATTAGGTTTGTGTGAGATGGGCTGATGAAATTAGAACAGAAGACAGAAAGACCGATTTGAGGATCAGATACCCGCTGATCGGGGGAAAGAGTTGACCAAGTTATGACGGCATATGTACCCCCTTATTTTAGGCAGACCAAACGGAGATCGTATAGTCGCTGATAGAGCCACTTTGATGCCGTTGGTTCCGTTGTTACAGGAGACTGCGCCTCATTGGGCGTTCTGGACCGTGTGTGTCTAGATACCGAGAGCAATACTTTGATGATATGGTGAAGAGAGGAGACCGAAGTCAACTGCTGACATGCAGAAGTCAATAATTCCCTAAAGCGGAAACGCATGCCAAGCCCCAAGGTGAGCCCCTGAGTGACGCTAACAAAAGAAACATCAATTGTGAAGCGGATAACATACCATTCAGCTTGACCGTTTCCACCGACCAAGTGATGTGATATCGTACAATATACATGGCAGAGGAACTCCCTCGCGCCTGAAGCTTAAAACGATCTCTATTTTCCGCTTTCACTTGGAATTGCCCAGCTATACCTAACACATGTACACACACAGACACACACACAGGTCACAGCCCCATGTGCCTGTGCCCGCTTTTCGTTCTCTTTTTTCACAACCATCATCGTCCACTCTTGTTGGTTCCCATTTCTCTATAAGTGATATGCTGCAATGATTTATTTGCCCTTGCGAACCCAACCCTCAACCGTCTCCCTCACGCCAGTAACCGCCTCCTCGACCTTGTGCTGCGCAATCTCGGTATGTACCTTGGCCATGTAGATACCCTTCTCAATGCCCTCACGGGTCCTGATGTGTGCGTTCGCCACGGCAGGGAACTTTTGCTCGTACTTCCACGCAAGCGCGCTGACGTTGTTCATGGTGACGGGAAGGAAGGTCCAGGCAGCCCCGAGACCGAAGGCGAGAGGGGTGGCGCCGCGGAGGACAACACCGCGGTTGCGCGCAACGATGCTGCCGGCCATGCCCGAGACGAGAACGTAGATGAGGCCGGGCATGAGGCGCTCGCCGCTCTCGCGGGGAGGGGCGAGGCCGGCGATGGTGGAGGTGAAGGAGTGCTCGAGGTCGAAAGCGCGAGACATGCCGGAGTTGACGGCGTCCTCGGCCACGCAGGCTTGTTGGTAGAGGAAGAGGCGGGCACGGCGGATCTGGGCGGCCAGACGGTCGGTAGGGGTAGGGCCGCGGGGGGTGTTGGTGCTGGCGAGGACGTCGATGAGGCTATCAGTGAAGGTCTTCTGGCCGGAAGGCTTGGTGGTGACGGGAGCGTTTAGGGTGGCAGCGGCAGGGGAGCTGACGTCTTTTGTGGTCTCGGCGGTGGTGAAGGAAGGGGTTGATGGCACAACGTCGAAGTCATCGTCGTAGATGGGCTTTCTGGCCTGTTTCGGCAGAGTTTATGACGTCGGTTAGCGAGCGCGAATATGGAGGACGGCATCGGGCTGAACACGTACAGAGGCACGGCTCTCGGAGGCTTCGGCGAAGGCGACCGTGGGAACGAGGGCAAAGGAGCCGACGAGGGCGGCGGCGGTAGCCCGGGCGGCGCGCTGTTGTTGGTCAAAGTTGAGTTAGATGTCCATGTTTACCTTATGACGCAGCACATGTGATGAACATTGGAGTCGCATAGGGAAAAAAGAAAGGTCAGCTCACCCGCTGGAAAGCAAGTCTGGCAGCCATTATCCAACCCAATTGACCTAGGGAAGAGAGACGGCGTCGGGGTGATGGAGTCGGCGAGGGGGGGAGGGGGGGTAGAGGTGGGTAGGTAGAGCTGGCGAAGAGAGCTTGGGATGAGGGCAGTTGGAGGATAGTCAATCACACAAGCCTATACAAAGCCCAGGCGCAAAAAGTCCAATTCAAGCTTCTGTCAAGGTACAGCTGTGGTACCCGTATCGTTACGGTAAATTCCGGGAACTCGGGACTTTGTTTCCTGCTTTTTCTGCCCCTGGTCGCTGCGGTCGCGGCTTGTGGGCGTGGTGGGGTGGTTCCCGCAGCGGACCGGGGGGATCGTCTCTTGGCGGATGACCGTTACGTACCTTTACAGCGGTACAGTACCGTTCCGTCAATTGGAGTGCCGAGAGTACGTACCGATAACCGCTAAAAAAGAAGGCACCTTGCGAGCTTGACTTTGAATTGGAACTTCCTCTTGTGCTTCTTCGGTCTCATGTTCTGTCTTGCGTTGACTACTTCTTTTTCCCATCACCAGTTGTAACACCACCGTATTCCGATCTCTAGATCTATTCTAGTAGTCACGATAGAACACCTGCTCGCCTCCTAGACGACACTAGTACTTGTGGTCACCCCGCCATCCACAACCCATTACCGACCCAGCGACATAATCCTCTCCTCTTCCTCCTCGTCCTCCAAGTTCCAAACCCAGTCGGCACCTCGACACCATGATACAGCCTCTGGTCAAAGCCAGCAGGCCCCGACTCTGGGTCTGCTCCAACTGCCTTTTACGCCGCACTCCCTCTCCTCTGCTTAGACAGCAACGGCGACGATTCACAGGCTTTACTGCGCAAGCTCCCAAGACCTTGACGGGTAGTACCCCCGTCACCCACGAGAACGGCGGCGCAAAACACGATGACTCCCTTCTACGATCCATCTTCGATTCACCCGAAACATGGAAGCAGTTCTCCGGCGACAAACACGGTCGCAATGTCGGTCTCTTCCGCAACGCATACCTCACCAGCCCCCATGGCTTCCTCGACTTTGCCCAGGTGAGCTTGGGAAAGGCTCGCGCCCTGGTCGACAAGGTTCTCAACGCCCAATCCCTCGACGAATACCGCGCCGTTGTCCGCCATCTCGATCGCCTGAGTGATATCCTATGTCGCGTCTTGGACATGGCCGACTTTGTGCGCGTCACCCACCCTGACCAGGCCATCCAGAAGACCGCCTCGGTAGCCTGGGACATGATGTACGAGTACATGAACCAACTCAACACCATGACGGGCTTGTACGACCAGTTGGTCAAGGCAATGGACAACCCACATGTTAGCTCCACCTGGTCTGAGGAGGAGAGGATGGTGGCCGAGGTCCTCAAACTGGACTTTGCCAAGTCTGCCGTCCACTTGCCCAAGGACGCTCGGGACAAGTTCGTACAACTGTCATCGGCAATCAGCCAGACTGGAACCAACTTTATCCAGCATATGGAGCCCAAGACCCCATACAGCACCGTTGAAAAGTCCAGGATGATGGGCATGGACCCCGTCGAGGTCAAGAGGATGACTTCTATGGGCAAAGTGTACGTCCAAACTCTGAGTCCTCAAGCCTCAATAGCACTTCGTACCGTTCGTGATGACCACGCCCGATACCAATTATTCATGGCTTCTCGCACCGCTTCCCGCAGGACTGTCCATTTGTTGGAGCAGCTCATGCTGTTGCGTGGTGAGTCGGCCAAGCTCTCTGGTTTCGAGAGTTATGGCCATCTCGTCCTCCATGACCGTATGATGGCCAGCACACCCGAGTCAGTGAGACAATTCCTACAAGCCCTGGCCGAAAACACCAGACCTCAAGCTCAACAGGAGGTAGCCGATCTCACGGCAGCTAAGAGGGCGCTCAAGGGCGAGGACGTAACCCTTGAACCTTGGGATAAGGACTTCTACGCCGAGTCCATCCGTCAGGCCATCAAGTCCCGGCAAAAGCGTGAAGACCTGTCCTCTTACTTCTCCCTCGGCACCGTCATGCAAGGTCTCTCCAGGATATTCACTCGTCTCTACGGTATTCGCTTCGTCCCCCGCGAGCCCATGCCCGGTGAGACCTGGCATCCCGATGTGCGCCGGTTGGATGTTGTCTCGGACGTTGAGGGCCATGTCGCCGTTCTGTACTGCGACCTCTTCTACCGTCCCCTCAAGTCGCCGAACCCAGCTCACTTCACCCTCCGCTGCTCTCGTGAGCTGTCACCCACAGAGCTTGCTGAGACTGCCCATACCCAAGCTGAAAACCCTGATGTTTTGATCCCCTCGTTCGAGTCAGCCGAGTTTGCTGCCAATGATGGCATGGCCTACTCTCGCTCCCAGGACGGTACTATCAAACAGCTTCCCACCATTGCTCTTGTGTGCGACTTCCCCCAGCAATCCTACAACCGACCCGCTCTCCTGTCCTTCTTCCAGCTCGAGACTCTTTTCCACGAGATGGGTCACGCTATCCACTCCATCCTCGCCCGCACCTCCTTCCAGAACGTCAGCGGTACTCGTTGTGCCACTGATCTCGCCGAGCTTCCTTCTACACTGATGGAATACTTTGCTGCTGATCCGTCTGTTCTCGCTCTGTTCGCACGCCACTACGAGACCGACAACCCCCTTCCGTATGAGTGGGTTGACAACAAGATCCGCGAGGCCCGTCGGTTTGAGGCGTTGGACACTGAGAACCAAATCGTCCTTGCCATGCTTGATCAGGAGTTGCACTCGTCCAAGGCGTCGCAAGGCCACATCGACTCCACCGAAGTTTTCCACAGCCTTCAGAGACAGTACAGCACTGCGCCGCCTGATCCCCAGGGAACTGCATGGCAGGGCTTCTTCGGCCATCTGGTCGGATACGGCAGCACATATTACAGTTACCTTTTTGACCGCGTCTTGGCTCAGAGGGTATGGAATGTTGTCTTTTCCGGTGGACAAGGCGGAGCAGCGCTGCAAAGAGAAAATGGAGAGAGGTTGAAGGAAAACCTGCTCAAGTGGGGAGGTAGCAAAGACCCGTGGAAGTGCCTAGCAGGCGCATTGAAGGATGAGAGGTTAGAGGGAGGTGGAGAGAAGGCAATGAAGTTGGTTGGAAGCTGGGGAGGCCAGCGGGGAGCAAAGAGCGACCGAGCAGTATAGTGAGAAAGATCCGATATTGCAACGCGAGTGACCGCTCTTGGCTGAGCAGTTGAGATGAAACGAAGAAGTAAGAGGTAGGTACATTGCCAGTACTACCTATGCAACAGACCTGCCTGTTGTTCGACCATGACTCTGAACTTCCCAATATTTCCAGAACGTACGCATGGACTCTCGTCGCTCTTCACAAAAGCGCCAAGACACACCTGCGCACAATGCAAGTGGAATCATCTTGGTCTCTGTTGACAAGCTCAAGCTGGATCAGGTCTTCGGTTGAGAACGATGTTATGGCAACAATAAATGTCCAATGCGTACCTACCTGGTGGCAGAAATCTGATCCACCAGCTTTAGCTCGGTCAGTCGAACCCTTGACCCCAATAAGGACAAGGTCTGAATGTCAAGGCAGTGACGACCTCGAAGGGCGCACTTAAACCCCGGGACCGAGAACTTGAGACAATCATATGTGCATACCACCTGCCTCGACAAGGGTCAAGTCAAGATCGATGGACAACAACCCACCAACGCTCAGCCTCATGGCTTCTCATCCAGGTTGGCAAATGTTCGCTTGGAATGGATGGCATGAGGCTTCGCCGTCTTGTCATCTCCTTCTCCTCTCAGATCTTCGCCTTCTCTTTGTCTCCCGTCCCTCCTTCTTCACTCTTCTGCATAACGTGCATCGTGACATCTTCTCTCAACGGCATCTGACTTCCACTTTCAAATGTCTGGCGACCTGGTCAGCAACAACCTGGACTGCCCCTTCTTTTCACAGCTGCGTGGTCGATCGATTCATACCTACCGAAGAGACTCGGTAAATCGGGGCAGTGTTATGTTGGTCGGGTCGGTCTGGCGGTTGTCAAGAAGCATCCATACCGTATAAACTCGTCAAATCGGGGCTCGGGTACCTAGGCATGCAACTAAACCTGCGGACTCCATGTAGAGGCATTGTTGCAGACTGCGGTATTCTGCGCTGAACCAAAACTCGAAGGTGCTTTCCACTACGTTATGCTGCTTCGAGTGCTTGGTTCTGGCACGTTTCGCACTTACCCGACCAAGTTGGATGAGTTCATACGGTAGGTATGCTTGGTTGTCGGAGGCCTTCGATCTTTCAAATTGGAAAGGCTACCCGAGTCTTTACGGTAAATCCTCTCATAACTTGTTAGGTTCAATTCTGGACTCACCCCCCGACCATTTGACCTTACGAAGAAAGAACATCTTCGACAGTTTAACGCTACAGAGCTCAAGTGGTGGGTGCCCTGTCATCTGAAAAAGCTTCTTGCCAGCGGAACCGCAGGAGGCAGGCTGTTTCTCTTGCTTGCTGCTATTTCGGCCTTCTCTCCATTGCCGCAGCACGACAAGAGACAGTTAAGCAGAGGGAAGGAAGTAGAATAGTGCACCTCTCTCGTTCTCACAGAATCACTCCTCTGCGAGAGTTCCTCGCCCCTCGACTACTTATACGTCCCTCTTCTCCCCCCTTCTGGTCTTGTTCCCTCTTCTCTTCATCAACAGTCCCATCTTACAAATCATCTTCAAAGCCTTTGACATCAGCACCATATCTTTTTCTCTTCATATTTTTTCCCATTCTGTCATATTCTTTTTCTTATTGTGGCATTATCCTCCAGGGTCAGTTCTCCTCGGTTTATTCCCTCACTTCCTCAGCTGTTCGAGCCGCAAGGCTTGAGAACAATCACACTCGGGCGTCCCACTCTCTCCCTCACCCTCTGACACCACCTCTGCTTGTATTCGATGGAGATGCTAACTATTTGTGCAGCGATCATCGGACCTGATGTGCCCACCCCAGCGGAACCCTCCTCACTGAAACCTTCCTCAATGGAGACCCTCCCGACACCACTCCCTAGCCAGGCTCCGGAAACACCATCCTCCTCAACCCATCAACCCAAGTCCGAGCCTCTCGACACGCCTCAACAGCCGCAGATCGTGCCAGCCTTCCCGGTCAAGACCAAGTGCGTCAAATGCGGTTGCCTGGACGCCTTGCCCTTACGAGCACTGTTTCGCTTGGCCGAGGGCGCTGAGGACGGGAGAAGACAGATGCTCAAGATGATCGTGAAAGGCACCAGCCTCCGTGACACACCATTGTGCTCTGGCTGTTTCATGCACGCCAAGGGTTGTTACGCCTTTCGAATGCGTCTCCACATGATGAGATTCTTGATGTGGTCAACAAAGATGGGTGAAGATGCCATCCAGGCAGAGGAGCGTGCTGGGTGCTTCGAAACTGAGCTCGTGAGGCACCTGACAAGGTTGAAGGATGCGGACGAGCTGATCGATTACGTTCGTGGCATGGGAAAGCCTTCTGTTGGAACTCTGCGAGCGCACGCTTCTCCTGATTTTGAGCAAGAAGTCCGGGACCATATGGACGAGCTGATCGCCTACGTTCAGGGCATGGAAAAGCCTTCTGTTGGAACTCTGCGAGCGCACGCTTCTCCTGATTTTGAGCAAGCGGTCCGGGACCATATGCCGGGTTTTGACCTCACTGCTCACGAACGCTTCACCGGTTTCGAGGCCGACCTCTTCTTCGATAGCCACACCTACGAGGAACATCGAGAACGGCTGGTCAGAGAACGCGGCCCCCAACCATCTTGTCCACCACCACCGAAGGATTATCCCGTGCAGCTCACCGACCTCCTTGCTCTCAAGGAAGCGAGTGAGAACTACATGTTGGCCCTGGGCAGAACGGCAGATGGGAGTCAGCAGCGGCGTCGAATCACGCAACTCCTGAACCGGCTACTTGACGACTTCATGCGACTTCCTCCCATTCTCCATTCACAAGGACAGGCGGCGATAAATGCCGCAGCGTCAAATCCAACACCTGTCTATTGCAGAATCTGCGAGTGGTGCCGACATTGCCTCGCCCTACTTGCATCTCACGGGTTGGCCTCCTCTTGATTGGGAGTCCCTACTTGCGATAAGCACTGTCCGGCATCTGTCAAGTCTACATCAGCTGGGCTACCTGTTTTGGCATGGCGAAGTCGTTTCCTCCTCATCTTGACTTCACTCATGGGTGTTGCCACAGGGGCAAGGACCATGCTCACACCCGATCCCACCGTGAGAAGCTGTGTGTCTGAGGAGGATAAGGACATCAAGGACGTCGCCATGCAGCTCATGCGATTACAGGGAGATTGGAACGTACATGGCCGATCATCTGGTTCAGCTCTGGACGTCAATGCTTGGTGAGGTCGTTGTTTGGGGGTAAGTGATTCTCGTGAACAGCCATTTGACTATTGTCGGCTAACGTGATTTTGCAGAATCACCCGTGTTAAGGCCGGCCGGCTCCATGAGCCTCCTCTTTTTATTCAACTCAAATACCGACACACTGGCTATCAGGCTCAGCAGCTTTGTCGCTGTTGTTGCGAGACTCTGGTCTCTCAATGACTTGGTGGGAGCTGCCACGCTCAACACTGCCACCCATCCGGTCAATCGTTCCGGATGTTGATAATCTTGATGTGGACTATGGCTGCCGGCAATCCCAGACGCACAAGAAAGTCATCGATGGTGACCAGGCCGTTCCGTTGGAATACCATCCCTCTGGAACAAAGTATGCCTGAGTCCGTGAAGATACCCTAGAGGCACCTCCATCTTGCTTGAAACGACCAGGTTGTTTTGATCTTTGATCAAAAGGTCCATCCTCGCTTGACCAGCGTCGCAAGGACCGGAAGGACCGCAACGAGACGGACGTGCTCAACAAGACGCTCGACTACCTGGACGCGTTTGCGCGCTCAAGCAGAAGGAGAACGTGGAGACTATGTTCTTCCTTCTCGTTTATGCTGCCCTGCTAATCGGGCAGAGGAGCATCTCGAGCAAGCCAACATGAGCAACGTGAGAGCCTCTCTTCATCCATCTTGCACATTTTCTTTTTCCCCCGCGGGGTTGTTGCTCCTGGAGCATATAGGACTCGTGCTGGTCGTCGAGGAATTCGATAATGGGCATCCATGAGTCGCGGTTGTTGACATAGTCACACCATCACTCCCTCAACCCTCGTCTCCCTCCTCCCAGGATTCGGACTCGGGGTACGACCCCGAAGGTGACCGTCGGAGACATTTGAGATAACGGTGCTCCCAGGACGACTACAAGTACTGGTGCACGGCGGACAACGCATGGGCTATCGTCCAAGATGAAGTCCTCCCTGCTGTTGAGAAGTTCTATGAGGAGGTTAACGCTTCCTAAAGTGGGTTCGTGCCTATGGATCGCCAGCGGCCTCCGAGTCCTCTGACGTAGTTGTCGTCGAGTTCCAGAATTCCTCAGCCGTTGCTAGGATATCTTTGGTAGTGGCCGCTGTGTCACAGTGGGCAAGTTTTCCGGGCTGTTGGTTCGGGACACACTAGTCCATTTTACCGACGACTTCATCAGTCCAAAGACGGTCCTTTCTCGCCAGAGGAGTGCGGTCTTTTACAAAAGGCCATCTACCAAGCTCCAAGTTGCAAGTTGGCTCGTCTGGGACATGACTCCGGCCCTGTCGCGGAGTGGTAGCTCTCCGTCAAATAGCCTCCTTCCAACGGGTTAAGCCAAGAGTACAAGCCTGTGCTTCGGTCGGTCGTCTGCCACCGTGGATCGGCCTCTTCGTGGCCTTCGGTGGTCTTCTTTTTGGCTATGACATCGGCACCATCAACGGCGTCATTGCCATGAAATACTGGAAGCAACATTTCTCCACTGGCTATACGGATGTCAATGGGAAATTGACCATTAGCCCATCGCAATCTTCCCTTATCGTCTCTTTCCTTTCGGCTGGTACCTTTGTCGGTGCTTTGGCTTCTCCCTTACTGGCGGATAAGATAGGTCGGCGATGGGGTCTCATCATATCCTCTTGGGTCTTCAACTTTGGCGTCTTGATGCAAGTGATTTCTGTCGCCATCCCTCTCTATGTGGCTGGCAGATTCTTTGGGTGACTCTCTTCACATCGGACACTATGTCTCATTTGGCTCCTTCAAGGAATCCGTGAGCTGGCATACCACCAGCGCAGGTGAGTATTCTTGTTGGTTTCTTCCTTGTCGTCATCGTCCAACGACGGCAGCATTGGTCGTCTCTCAAATAATCGTCGTCCAAGACGGTAATCCCGCCAACGATCAGGCCGATTTGAAGCTGCTCTCGGTGGTGTGTGATCGCGAGGATGACGAGGAAGATGCGACGGACAACGCTACTTACGATGGCTATTGCCCCCGCGGAACTTTACAAACCCTGCAGGCCCAATTGGAGCAACTAGGGGTGGACTTCCAGGTTTGCCTGCCGGACAAAATGAGACTAGAAGCCCTTCCTAAACCCGACCGGCGACGCATCATCAACCAGTGGTTCACATACTTCAACAAACGTCAATTTGAATTCTTGGAGCCCATTCGTCGGAAGGAGGTTCGGGACCAAAAGATCATGCAGATAGTTCGCAGAAGCAAGATCGATATCGACCCCGTATGTAGTCTCGGCAATTTCGACATCGATACCATCATCGAGGATGAGGATGCAATCGACACATCGTCCGCGAAGGATCAGGAGTTCAATAGCCGCTCTCCTGGACAACAAGAGGTCAGACTAGCAGAGCAGGAGTCATTAGATGATGACCAGCGAAGCGAAAAATCTTCTAGACACGAAGAGGAAGTTAGAAGCTGCATACGCATCTGAGCTTGAGATACCGTCTCCCGTCGGCCGTGCGAGGTACGCTGGATTGCTTGACGGTGATCCGGTTGCTAATGCACTTGGCCAACTGCAAGGGGGTGGTCAAGCCCCCATACTCCACCGTCGCCATGGAAGCGAAAGCATCAACTATACCTAATCACGGTCAATTTTTCGTCCAAATCAACACCAGCACTATGGCCCGTATTGAGAACGGTCAAAAGGGGCACCAGGCCCGCCCCACGGAAAGGGGTTTTGGACAAACTACCACTGGCGAAAACGGGCCGCGCCCGACGCTTTCGACGGCGAGCACCAGCACGTCCACCAGCTCATCCGACTCCGCAACCACATCCACCGCCAACTTCGACGACCTGACGAGTATCTGCTCATGATGCAATGGTTCCGGCAGCAGGCCGCTGTTACGGATGAGTTTAATGTCGAGTTACAGAACGAGTGGGCGGAGAGGCTGTTTGTGACTGAGAGTGAGGATTAGGGAGGATGCTGCTCGCAACGTCGGCAACGAGGAGGCGGATCCCGATGATGATACGAGTATGGGCGGATATGACTCCGAGTCTTCATCAGAGTCGTCACGGACACTAGATCATGCTTCGGAGGACGAGTACGATGAAGATGATGTTGAGTTGCAGATCACCTCCCTAGCTGCACATAACAATTTCTATTTGGGGGATAGACTTACACACCGTTCGACCGACAACTCGACGAAAGGGAATTTATTTGCATACGAATTTTCAGGCCGTACCAAGATCCAAGAGACACGGAAATTCCCAGTCCCGATACGTTTTACGACCTAAAGATGATGGCTGCCGAGGAGTGTGGGCGTCGGGCTCGACCACGCGAACTCGAGTTCTTTATAGAGCATCGCACTGAACTGGGGTCAAGGCAAGTTAGTCATAGAGTCCAGCTTCAGGAGTGGAACTTTGGGCGTAACGTCGGACGCCCGAGAAACAGCGATTGCCAGTAGTCACGAGAGTAGAGGACTATTTCATCCTCGAATAACCGACCATCGACGACCTACGGGGACACCACCACACTGCGGACACCACAGAAACTAGCAAGGAAAACGCTTGAGTCTGCGCAAAGACAAGGCTGAGAACGTTTGGATTGATGATTGACGACAGGGATCGCTCGCGACGGAAGTAAGTAATGACTCTGGCTCCGGCTCCGGCTGTGCCTGCTCTCCACCGTCCGCTCCCACGACATGTGCATTTAACGAAGGCGGTCTGATTGCACCACCTCCCAATCTCAATAATCCTGAGCTGGCCCCAGTAACCCAAGATATCCGTCATCTATATCCATCACACACACTTCCCTCGTTCTTGCTAACCTCCAGCAGTCACAGTACCCGAGCATAAGCAACAGATTGTCAAGCCAAGATCATCGAAGCCGCCTCAAACAAGCTGAGTACGACGCCCTCCAATCCCCGTCTCGCATCCAGTCTTTCTTTGGCTCCAGCCAACTTTCTCACCGAA
The DNA here is from genome assembly GCA_009805345.1 of Neurospora sp. FGSC 26628. Lineage (NCBI taxonomy): Eukaryota > Fungi > Ascomycota > Sordariomycetes > Sordariales > Sordariaceae > Neurospora > Neurospora sp. FGSC 26628. Next base: position 112,036 of record RAOO01000057.1, read on the forward strand.
AAGGCTTCGTCCCCGTCACACTTCGGCTTGCCAGCGCCATGACTTTGGATATCGGAACTACCAAGTCCAATTTCATTGTACCCCGCGTGCTAGGTACAAAATTGACCAGAACTTCTTACAGTCAATATGTGCTCGTCTTCGACCCAGACCGCAAAGCTTTCGTCCTCCACCAGGTCGATTCAATGTTCAACATGAACATCACCAAAACATCGACCGACACCAATGCCGCGAAGCAGTTCCCTCCTTTGGATGTCAAGGGTACTGCTCTCGACAAACCGGCCCCCAAGCAAAAGGCATCAACAGCCACATCCAAGAACAAGGAAGCACCTCACTTCCCCAGACGGCAGCTAGAGCGCCAAGTACCCGATGGGAGAGTAGAGCCGGTTGCTCCTCGGGAGCAACGGTGGCTGGGCTTCTCCAGGTTCTTTCCATGGCTAAGCAGACATGGAAATGGAAGCTCTGGGTGGAAGAGGAAAAGACGGACGACGACTACTGGATGATCCTATTCAGCGACTCGAGGAAGAGGCGGGAAGGGACGGAGAGCCGGTTGCTCCTCGGGAGGATGGTACGAGGGGAATTGGAGGCCCTGATCAGGGTAGAAGTCTGGGTGTATGTCCTTTCGATGGTTAAGATCGACGAGTTGTGGGAGCATGTTTTCGTGGGTTGGCGCTTGGCCAGGAAATGCTGATAGCTAGGCTGGAGTATCAAATGGAGTTCAAGGGTCCAAAAGAATGGGTTCAGAACATTCCTGGACAGCTTCTGAGCAAGGCCTCCGTTTCCAGGAACCTCCACCAGCGGCCACGGCAACGGCAACACCTCCAGCAACGGAGGCGCCTGCTAAGGCGTCATCCAACCTCTAGTTAGTTTTGTGGGTTTGTGTCAGCTAGTGGACATACCCCGAAAATCAAGCGACGTGCTTTCTCTTGGATCTTTTCTGGAGCTCTCATTTCCAAGTGATGCATGTTGTTGATGCCAAACCCATTTGAAGAATGAACAACTTGATATACGGGGTTCTTCGCCATACTGCTCCGCGCGGTGATTTCTTTTCACATGCTTGCGGAGTATTGCAAGAATCGGATCGTATGTGAACACTACGTTGACCATGTTAATCTACGCATAGTAACTACATACCTACCCGATCATCTGCAACTTATGACTGGATGGGAACTTGACGTGAGGCTACAGACTTGAAGGTATGGATAGATTCTCTACCGGGTTCCTTCTCCTTGGAGCTGTGCGTTTTGCTGTGGTTATATGATGATATATTCCCCTCTCTTGATTTTCTGCCATGGATGCTTCATGAGGAAAATGGACAATGGTTTGTCCAAGTGTCCAACTAATTAAGGTCAGCGAGTGAGTGAGTGCCTGTCTGTGACGGAAGTAATGTAATGGAGTAGGAAATACGAAGGGCCATTCAAAAGCTTCACGGAAGGCATTTATCTTATCAAGAATGCCATGCAGAGGTAGATAGCGATAATATGTCAGCAGCGTTGCAATCAGGCAGGCATGTGTGAAGCACGCGGTTAGTAAGGTTGGGATGATTGGACACCTGTTTTCAGCTCTCAGCTTTCACATCTTTATCTTCAATGTGGAAAGACTGTTTGATTACCGCTTTTTCTCTCTCAATACGGTTTTACTCAAACTCACTCAACTAGGTATAGCGCCGGGTATATCTGGCTTTGACAAATCTCCTGGTGAGTTGATGCGGGTCGCAGAGTTTCTTGGGAACGATCCATTACTAATAAGATTGGTTTGAGTGAAACCGTATCGAGTGAGAAAAAGCGGTATCCCAGCCCTACGGCTTACTGCGTACCTAGTGTACAGTAGAGGTAGCGATTGGTTGGGATCTCGGAGTTTTGCGGCTGGTATTCTGGACCCCCCTGGAGGTTTGGTCGTTGGTAAGGGGGGCCGGGAGTTTGGGTGTTGGTTTCCTCGTGTTTGTCTTTTCTTCCTCCCGTTGACTTTTCCCTTTCTTTATGTGATGATTAACTAGAAACAACGTTGAATTCCTATACCTCTCTCTAATAACAACTGCTTCATTTCCGGTTAGCTATTGACTTGTCGAAACTCGTATCGCGTCGCTCCATTGGATTTGGGAACACGCCCTCTTTCACCTTCACGTCCACGACTATCATTTGCCATTCATCCACGACCCGTTTCACCCTGCGCAACGCCTCACGCAGTCTCGTGTTACACACTTTCACCTGCACGTCAAACATGCTGCTGTGTTTTGTTTCGTCGCCATCAAGCCGCTTGCGCTGCACGTGTTTCATCAACCTATTCCTCGTCTTTTTTCTCGCATTCAACCTAGCAGCACCATCAGCAGCCGAAAGCACTCCTACCTCACCCCCAGCGACAGCAACAATAGCAACCGGAACGAACGGCTACAAATACATTGGTTGCTACAACGAGACTACCAGCCTCTCGGGAACGGGCAGCGGAACCAGGGCGCTGTACGGCGGCATCAATGAGGTGTTGCCGGGGGAGATGACGGTGGAAAAGTGTTTAGCTTTTTGTAAGAGTGGAATGAAGGAGGAGAAGGGTTATCAGTTTGCTGGGTTGGAGTATTCGAGGTGAGAATTCTTTTTTTTTTTTTTTTTTTCCTCCTTGTTTTGTTATTGCGAAGAAACAAGAACGTTCGTTGGAACTTTTTCGAATGAAAGACACAAAACACAAGGGCAGAAGAAGAGTAAGTTAAAAGTACTAGAGCTAACCGAGACGATAAACGTCATTCACGTAAAACATACAGAGAATGTTGGTGCGCCACCCAGCTCTTCTCTCTCTCCTCCAAGGTCGCCGATACCGAGTGCAACTTGGCTTGTGACGGGAACAAGAGCCAAATCTGTGGAGGGGATTTGAAAATTAGTGTATGCGTTTTTTTTTTTTTCTTCTTTCCACTGCGAAAATTTTGGGAGTATATATGCTTATGGGTGACACAGGTTTACGATCTAAATGGTGTTGTTGACTCAGTCGCTGCTGATGGTCAGTCAACTCGGCGGCTTGCGTTAATGCTGGTGTTGGTGGTTGGAGGAGGGATGGTGGTTGGTGGGCTGTTGTGATGATCAAGGTACATTTTTGAGTCATTCGGTTGTACAAGATAGATAGATTATAGTGTTGGAAGGGGGGGCCGTAGCTCGTGTCTGCTTCAGATATCCGCCGTTTGGCGTTCTCCATTGAGGTTGGACATCAAGGAGTTCAGGAAAAAATAGGAACGGAAGCATGGCAGCAGTTCACTACATGATTGTTGATCGAAAACATATCGTACTTGAACAATACATCCATCATCTCAGACGAAAACTTCAATAACCGGGGTATCATAAATACCTAACCACCCGCCCATAAAATCCACCATTCCATCATGCCATGCCGTTAATTCCTTTTTTACCCATGCCCAAATCTTTGTAAGCACTAATGACCCATTTCAGATCGTCAATTCGTCATTCATCGCCTTACCTAGGTAGCCCATAACCAATCACTTGGAACTATCCTTCATCTTCCCGCACGTAGAGCAAGTCCACCACTGCTTCTCCATCCTCGTTCCACAAAACGAGCACTGCCATATCTCGTGGAGCAATCTGCGGCGGGCGGCTTCTGCTTCGGCTTGAGCTTGGAGGATGGCTTTTGCTTTTTCTTTGTCTTTGTTTGGCCGTGATCCTGATCCCGATCCTGATCCCGATCCCGTTCGGATGTAAGAGCTTGGTTGTGATGGCCGGGTACGGATGGAGGGCGGGGATTTGGTCAGGTCGACGACTGAGCTGCTTGGGCGTTTTCCGGTGGCGGAACGGGGACTGGAACTGGAACTGGTGCCCGTGATGTTCTTTGTGGTGGAAGTTCGAAGTGGGCGTTCGGTACCGCAGGCGTCGCAGCAGAGAAATGTGTCGGGGTTGTGGAGGGTGCAAATGTTGCAGGCCCAGCCGGTTGAAGGTTCGTTGGATGGTTCTGGTTTTGATGAGACCGATGGTGGTGGACGAGAAGAGATGCTGGTGGTGGTTGGTTTGGTATGGTGAGGAATTGGTGGTGGTTGTGCAGACGAAGATGATTTCTCTTCGATTTGTTGAAAAGCCCCCTGACTCCCGGCCGGAAACTCCCTACTCGGCTCAACATATCCGCTTCCAAACTTCTTCTTCTCATCCTCCTGCACCAGCTCCCACAACGCCTGCGCAATCGCCGCCTCGTTCGCCTCATCCTCCTCCGCCTGAGAGCGAAAGCCATTCCTAGTCGCCTGCTCCTCAATCCTGCGAATCTCGTACTCACCCAGCCCTTCATCACCCGTGTCCTTTACTCCACAGCCCTTCAACGTCTTATTCCTCCTTTCCACCGCCTCAACAATCACCCTCCGTATATCCTCGCCCGGCCTCGGCCTCGCTCCTCCCAGCCTCTGTCCCGACCCAGCACTTAGTGTCGTTTGCACCTTTCTCTTCTCCGCCTGCTCCCTCGCCAACCGCCTCGCTTCATGCATCGGAATCCTTCCTCTAGAAGAACCACCAAGTCGCCGTCCCTCCGACAAGAACCCCTCCCCCGTATACCCCTTCATCACCAAGCCCTCATGCTCATCCCTCAGCTGATTCCACAGCGCATGAAACTTGCCGTCGTGCGGACCGTGAATGATATGTGCTAGCTCGTGCAGCATTGTGTCTGTTACCTGCTCGACGGGAAGAAAAAGGGACTTGTCGGAGGGGTAGCGCAACCGAAGCAAAATCTTGGCGCCGCGGTTGATGTTGAGTCCTAAAAGGTTTTCTTGCTCGGGGTAGAACTCGCCTAGCTCGCGGACGCGCCAGCCACGGGCGCGCATGAGCGGTTTTACGAGGGAGGCGATCTTTTTGAGGAGGTGGAGGGCTGAGGCGGGCTGGGGAAGGTGGTGGAGGTGGGAGTAGGACAGGACTAGGGGGTCTATTTCGGACATTTTGGAGGACTATGAAGGATGTGGTGTGAGCCTTGCTCTGAGTGATGGTGTATGGTTTGTGGTGAGTTCAGCTGCGCTGGGGGTGGGATCGCGGGGTGGGTTGGGTGAGGAAGTAGTTTGTTCCGAGTTTGCGATTAAACCCAGTTAAGTGCCCGAGGAAAGATCCAGAAGGTCGGATATCCTTCAGTTTGGTAAGCAACTTTGAAAAGCACAAGTGAAGGGTGCGTCAGCTGGCTGCCTTGGATTTGAAAAGGCAGTGGCTTTGGTGAATGCATGCCGCTGTTAGTGGTTACAAAAAAATAAAGCTTGTACCTGCATTAGAGCGCACTCTGAGGTAGCATTTTCTGTGCGAAGCGCAGTGGTCTCTTCTAGCGCGCGAGCCCCACATTGGCTGCAGCAAAACCATTTGCAGCCTCAAAGGTCGCAAAGTCAACGACATTGATAATAAACGAAACGACAACAGAATTGCTTACCAGATATTATCAACTCCATCTTTTTAAACCATACCGAGAGTACACGCCGGTCTTGTTTGTAGTCGTTATTCCATTGGAAATGATTCCTTCCATCTGCCAAGTGCACAATCTCCGTCGACAAATGACCAAAGGCGACGCCCCTGAGCTCATGCCGAGGTACTGGACAAGATGATTCGGTCTCTCCGATATTGCCCTCGTGTTACCAGAAACTGCCGGCAGTGGTCGGGAAGCTGCCTATTGTGCGCATTTGTCTGGATGGATTGTTGGATGGGAATACGACCAAAGAGGAAAAAGAGCAAACCTGTGCTTCCTATAAGTCGGAGGCCTCAGCCAACGAGAGCTAGAAACATGGAAAACAAATCTTACAAAACACAACTTTGGGCGGGGTCAAGGGGGACTTTGGGGCCATTTGCTGCAGCGAATGAGAGACGGCGACCCCGAGCTTGTCTGCGTTAAGCTCTCAGAAGCGCCGTTTCAGGTTCAGTGGACTTCCCGAGATGGGAATAGTGGCACCCCAGCACTACCGGACCCGATCAACGGCCGCTGCGGCAGGCTGTCATGTTTCAGGGGCATCGATCCCTCGATTTTTGTTTTCTTCCCGTTCCTTTTCAGACCCCGTCGATCATTGCCTTTTGGCCCAGTCGGGAGCAGAGGAACGTCAAGCGAGCGGTCCGCTGGCTATGGAGCCGCCAATACCCCCAATGGTGCCATCCCACTGATTCGAAATTGCGATGTTCAACCGCATGTTGGCTTCCGAAACGCGCTGCCCATGGGGCCCATGGATGTAGGCCCACCCGTCACTTTGCTATGTATCTGGATGCCGTCGGATTGCAGCTTCACATATAGGTTTTCAAAGTGATACTGGTTGACATGGAATCAAAACAATCCACAGCTGGTAAACGACGATTCCATGTCATGTGTTTCTGCTTGGTTGATCCCCTTGGGGCCAAGCGGTTGGGGATCGTCACCAGAAGATTAGGTTGGGTGCCCCTGGGAGGACCGAGAGGAACAACGGAGGACGACCAAACAGATGAACATGGGACGACACGAGTGTTTGCCAAGTCGGATCATCTTTTTTCTGGTCCTCCTTTTCTTTCGACTATACTGCCCCGCTGTTCCAACGATTGCTTATCACCTTCTCTTCTTCCCTCTTCCTTTTCTTCTACCAGCCAGCCCTCTTGACGAACACACCGGCCTGCTCGTCCTCCCTCACTCTCTTTTCACTTTCGACTAGTCGTCGAACCTTTCGCTCTTTTAGCCACACTCTTTTTTACATCTTCACACCTTCATCGACTGTCCTGTCTTTCTTGTCACGATGAAGTTGTCCATCGTCGCCGTTGCGACTTCCGTTCTCTCAACAGCTGGTCTGGTTGCTGGTGACCCGAACGTCATTCAGGTTCGCGCCGAGGACCTCAAGGTCCGCAAGCATGGCGGTCACAGTTTCAAGATTTCCCAGATTTTCAACCACAAATACCAGCACAAGGTCAAGGGCAAGGGCATCAGAGATGTCGCCAAGGTCTACCAAAAGTTCAACATGGAGTTCCCCGACCACCTTCGCGAGGCCCTCATCAAGGTCTTTGGTGACCTGGGCCTCAAGGTCCCTGGCAACATCAACGCCTTGAACAATGGCCTTTTCGGACCCAGCGAGACTGTTGGTAACCAGGGTACGTATTCCATTGTCTCCCTGCGCCACATTCACTGACCTCCCTTGCAGGTGAGGTTGTTTCTACGCCTGTCCAATTCGATGTTCAGTATCTCGCCCCCGTCCAGATCGGTACCCCGCCTCAGACGGTCAACATGAACTTCGACACCGGCTCTTCTGATCTCTGGGTTTTCAGCTCCGAGACCCCTGCCAAGCAGCGCAACGGCCAGAAGATCTACAACATGACCGAGAGTACCACTGCTGGGCGCGTCGATGGTCATGTTTGGAGGATCTCGTACGGTGACGGCAGCAGCTCGTCCGGAAATGTCTACACTGACAAGGTCAGCATTGGCGGCGTCGAGGTGGAAAAGCAGGCTGTTGAGGTTGCCACCCATGTGTCCAACTCTTTCACCAACGACGCTGCCTCCTCCGGTCTCGTCGGTCTCGCCTTTGACTCCATCAACCAGGTCAGCCCCCGCAAGCAAAAGACATTCTTCGGCAACGCGATCGAGGACCTAGCCATGCCGCTGTTCAGTGCCAATCTCAATAAGGCTGAGCCTGGCAACTACAACTTTGGCTTCCTCGACACTACCGAGTTTGTCGGCCCCATCAGCTTCGTCGACGTCGATTCTTCAAAGGGTTTCTGGCAGTTCGAGGCCACCGGCTTCACCCTTCCCGCCTCCAACTGCACCGAGTCCAACAACAAGACGGGTGTTTTCCAGTCCGTGCCCCACGCCGGCATTGCCGACACCGGCACCACCCTCCTCATGCTCCCCCAGCCCATCGTCGATGCTTACTACACCCAGATCGCCAAGGCCCGCAGCGACAACAACTATGGTGGTTATGTGTTCCCCTGCAACAYCGACCTCCCCGACCTCATCCTCCACATTGGCTCCTACCAGGCTCGCCTCACCGGTGATCTCATCAAATACGCTCCCGCCGACACCGATGACTTTGCGACGGCCAAGTGGTGCTACGGTGGCCTCCAGAGCTCCCAGGGCTTCCCCTTTGCCATTTACGGAGACATCTTCTTCAAGTCCCAGTTTGTTGTGTTCCAGGGTGGTGAGCTCGATAAGAATGACTGGTCCAAGGGCGCTAAGTTGGGCTTTGCTGCCAAGCCTGGCACCGAGCTCCCCAAGGAGACGAAGGTGGCGCAGGGCATTCTGCCCATCAACAACGTCACTAGCATCCTTTCCCGCAGACGCACTGGTGGTGCTTCTTCTCGTCGCACTGACTAAGTTGTAAACTCCGTTACTCTGGTTAGAGTCTTGGTTGTAATGCTTGGGTCAGCATGTTCTTTTCGAATTCGCGATTGATAATATTTGAAGAGCAATCCGTAGTAAAGATTGAGAAGAGAATGCGTACCATGTACATGGATATTATCTAGCCAGCGTCTTTGCCTTGCATAGCGGGTTGCTTATTCGGTTTAATCTTCTCTTGACGTGTTTTATAGTCATTTTACCATCGTCAATGCATTAGCCTCAACCTATTCAAAGTCGCTTATTATGTGAGAGAATAGTAGTGTTGGAAAGTTAAGGGGCACCGTATCCAGTGCAGTTGCTCACACAACCCTAACCCCTGTTGTGCAGGTCGGCAACCCTTCCAACCCAAGACAACCACGCGCCTTCAACCCTGGAATATAATCCACACGCGTTTCCCGCGGGGAGCTTCGGTCAACATTTCTTCAATCGATGATTAAAACTTACAACCACAGGATACCGAAACGTTCATTGCATTCCATTTCGTGATCTTGATCAGCATTCCGAAATATCATTTCATACGATCCTTGACTCCTGTGGACCTTTGGTGCGACACCTTGTTGCAATCGACTTTGTGCCCCGCATCACATCACATCGCCGTCGCAAAACCGTCCGCAAAGGGCGTCATTGCGCCAACAGCGCACACTCATATCAACACTTAAACTCACCCAGCGAAACCAACGAATTTAACAATTATACCCCCCGACAAGACATCTACGCCTCCTAGCTATTCCGACCATCCCCCGTAAAGAAAAACAAACAGCAACCCACCTCAATCTTACTTCACCCACCCAAAGCCATCAGGAAAAATCAGCAAAAATGCTCCGCCGCCCATTAACAGTCCTAAACATCACGGCCGAAGACATAGCCTCGTACGAAGACCGGGCCCTTGAGCGCCAAAAAGCCCGCGAAATCGCTGCTCGCACACAAGCCCGTCAGGATGCCATGAGACGGGGTCATCACGGCCACCACTCGCAACCACTTCAACAACAACCACAACAACCCAGCGCAGGAGCGAGGATTTTTGGGAGGGAACACCCTGGTGTTGGAAATGTTGGGCCAAGTGGTGGATTCGGTCACGGTCACGGCCAAGGAAGTGGGTTAGGGTTTGGTACCAGCGGCGGCGGCGGTGGTGGTAATGGTGCAAGGATAAGTGAACGGTATATGGGTACTGGCGATGAGGAAGAAGAAGAAGAAGAAGAAGAAGAAGATGCCGGTGACGAAAGTTACTATGCGCAGCGCCATGCGCAGAGACAGGCGAGGATGATGGAGCAGCAGCAATCGGCGGCGCAGAGACATGCGGCGCAGAGGCATGCGCAGCAGCAGCAGCAGCAGCAGGGCCAGGGTCAGGCGGAAGAGAGGACGACCACAACAGCCGGTCGAAGGGGTGGTACCGGGACTAGAGCACCACAACAAGCTACGACAGCTGCTGGAGCAGAGAGACAACCACGCCATCAATCACGCGCGGCAGTCACACCTACCGGACTTACGACGACAACAACGACGGTGGAAACTCCATCTGCTATGCCAGGAGGAGCAGGAGGAAGAAGAGGGCTACGCGGGGGCACAACAACAACACGTGCAGGACAGCTGCAACAACAAACCCCAGCTGCCACAGGACAATACGATGGCGCCCAAGAAGCAGACTCAGAAGAAGAAACACAGCGAATCGACCAAGGATACGGCTACTCGGGGGAAATGGACCTTGACATCAACACCCACATCCCCCTTATTTCCCCCTCCGACGACAACAACGGCAACACCGGCAGCAATGACGACAACATAAGAGGAATGGAAATGCTTGTCCCACCCTACCACCTCCACGGCTACGGGCTGCACGTCGAAAGCCACGAAATCCAGTTTCATACTCCACCTGTCGCTGCGCAGTCAGGGAACCAGGTGATTGCTACGCCGACGAACCAACCTCCGCATGCACATCAACAACAACAGTCACAAGCTTCCTCCACCCAAGCTTCTCAGGCGACTACTCATCCTCAACACAGTCATCAAACAACCCACCATAACCAACAACCACAACCCCCTCACCATACCCGCACCAACACAAACACAAACTCAAACCGCCGCCTCTCCCAATCCCAAAATATCCCCCCTCCGATTCTACCAACTCCAGTCCCCCGCACAACCATAACAACCACAACAACAACCACCCCCCAACCACAACAACCAGTAGCACAAACACCCGCCCAGCGCGTCGCCGCCCAACAAGCCCAACAGCGTGCCGCCGCCCAACAAGCCTCCGCCCTCCGTGCTCAAAGAAGGAGAATGGCCATGGAAGCGGATGAGCAAGAGGGGTTGTACGCTCGGTTGACTAGGGGACATGCTTCTTTGTCGGTGGCGTCTACTGCTGCTGTGTCTGCGCAGGGCTCAAGGGTTGCTGCTGCTGCTAGTAATGGTGGTGGTGGTGGTAGTCAAATGGGTACGCCTGAAGGACAGGTTGGTGGTGGTGGCGGAGGAGCAGGTGTTGGTCGAGGTGCTGCTGGCGGAGGTGCTGCTGGCGGAGGTGCTGCTGGCGGAGGAGGAGGAGGAGGGAGGACTGCAGCAGCTCATGGGAGACGGAGAGGTTAGTATTTTTTTTCCTTTTTTTTCTCAAGGTTGGGAACAGAAGAAGAGATGGTTAAGTAGTTGTTGAGATGATCCGTGTCAGTTTAACCAGGAACCAAATACATGATTCAGCGAAAAAAAACACAATCATGACATTTCTGTAAAATGTGGTAACGCCACGCCTGTGTCATGCCGTCATTCTGCTATTTACTTACGCCGATGCCTGCATGCCTGTTTATGTTTGTTCAAAGGACGGACCTCTTGCCCATCCCTACCGACTCAATAAAATAAATTGTCATCCGCTTTGTTAAATATTAATTTTTTTTTTTTTTTTTTTTTTTTTTTTTCTTCTTCTCTCAGCTGAATCTTTTCGTCATCATGCTTCATCAAGGCGTCTGCATGGTTTTGTCCCTTAATGTTCTCAAGCAAGACATACCATGGTAACCTGGACATAGAGATGAGAGAGCTGATAAAGAATATTCGTTCGTGAGTCTCTCCCAAAAGAAAAACACCCAGTTGGTATCATGCCGTTAACCTGCTCTTAAACAAAGCCTGTCCATACATATTTATGCCCCAGGCCTAATCCATCCCCCCTACTTTTATAAGGAAGTGATTCCGCTTTCTGCTGAAGATAACTTATGTCATTCCCACCCCCTCCCTTCCCTTTACTTATATGCTTTGCAGCTCTTTCTTTTGTTCTTCCTGCAACTTGCCCAGATTTTCCTCCGTCAGCGCCTCTCCCTGTGTACTCTGCTCTATCAAAGTCGAACTTGTTGCCGTTTCGTCCACGCTCGGTCGTAGTGGGGGGTATTGCGATCCCGCATCAAGAAGCTGCTCAGCTTGGCCAAGCATTGTCTGCTCACCAGGATCTGCTGTTTGTTTTTTTACTGTCTCAGACACGCCTCGTCGTCCAGAACCTGACCCCGACGAAAAGTATCCCGCCGTCGATGATTGCTCAACCTCACCACCACCACCACCTTGAGGCGCTCCCTCTGCCACGCGAAGAACAGGGCCCATAGGCGTAGCAAGACTTGCCCCCTCATCCTCAATATTATTGTCAGACGCGTTCAAGTCCAAATCAGATGGCTCCCCCTCATTCAGCCCAACAGCAGGTATATCCGCACTGTGACAATGCTCACCCGACTCTGAGCACTGTGATGTCGTCGGCGAGAGGTCCTCCCTCTTGGTCGTGCACCACCTGACCAACATCTTCTCAAGCGTCTTGCTCTTGACCGGTTTGGAGAGGTAATCATCCATGCCTGCCCTCTTGCATTTTTCCTTGTCGCCTTGGATTGCCGAGGCGGTCATGGCCACGATGGGCACATCCCTCACATAAGTTCTGTAGGGGACGTGGTGTCGGAGGAGGTGTGTGCACAGGTACCCATCAATCAAAGGCATTTGTACGTCCATCAGGATGATGTCCGGTTTCCTTTTCTTGCCTGCGCTGGCTTCCGACAGGTATTCAAGAGCTTCCTTGCCGTTCCAGGCGGCCGCGACTTGAAAGCCTAGTTTCTTAATCGTTCTGATAGCGATTTGCTGGTTGATCTCGTTGTCTTCGACTACCAGGATGAAAATCATGCTGCGATCCGGCATGCTAAGCTCCTCTTGTGAGGTGGTAGTGGAGAAGCTTAGCGAGGATTGTCTCCATGCCGACCTCTGCTCGCCGCTCAGCGCACTCGGCTCCTGGTCAGCAGCCGGAGCCGGGCTGTTGCAAGACACGCTTGTCTCGCCCTGCAATCTGTCAGAAAGCGGACCGGTAACCGATTGTGCTTTATGTGGCTTCTTGAATGGGATCCAGAATGTGGCTGTAGTTCCTTTGCCCTTGTTGGAAGTGAGCGCCATACGCCCTTTCATCAGTTCCAGCAAGTTCTTGGAAATGGTCAGCCCCAGGCCGGTACCCCCAAATTTCCGCGCTGTCGATGGATCTCCCTGACTGAAAGGCTGGAAGAGTCGTTTTAGCACTTCCTCCTCGATACCGATGCCCGTATCCTGAATCACGAACTTGACCTCAATAGTATCGTCCGTTTCCTGTTCGACAAAGACATTTAGCTTAACATGGCCCTCATGTGTGAACTTGATGCTGTTTGTGGCCAGGTTTGTGATGATTTGCCGCACACGTCCAGGATCCCCCATGACCACGAGATCAATCGCAATATCTGAACATATCTCGTAGTTGAAGGCCAAGCTTTTCCGCTCGGCTGTGAAGCTGAGCATCTTGCTGACCTCCTGGATGACAACAGCTAATGAGAACTGTACTTCTTCGATGTCCAGTCGCCCGGACTCAATCTTCGAGAAGTCAAGAATATCGTTGATTACAGTCAGGAGTGCGTTCGCCGAACGGAAAATGTTCTCCGTCAGCTCTCGTTGCTCGTCATCAAGCTTAACATCAAGCAATAATTCCGCCATTCCGATTACACCGGTAATTGGTGTCCGAATCTCGTGAGACATCTACACAATGTTAGTACAAAAGCGATGTGGGAAGTGAATTGGTAAGCTCACGTTGGCTAAAAACTGGCTCTTGAGCCGACTTGCTTCCTTTGCGGCTGCTTCATTGGCTAGAAGCTGTCTCTTCTCCAGTACCTGAGCCTCAATGTCCCTTTCGCGATCCTTTAATTCGGTCACGTCCATTATGAAGCCCATGACGCCGTCGATCAAATCCTCTGTTGAGTTTCCGGTAAGAGGATCTCTCCTGGGAATGGGCTGAAAACCAGTGCGGTACCATCTACCTGCTGAGTCTGTCGTTAGGCTCTTCAGGACATCTGAATCCTTACGTCTGTGATGGTACTTACCGAACTTGTGGTCCTGCAGTTCTACCGGTGATTTCCCGCCAAGGATGGACTCGAGGGGCTGCAGAAAAGCAGGTGTCTGGCCATCCGGTAATTGTTGGTTGAGATTGTTGAAAACTTCATAGACATCCTTTCCGATAAACCAGGATGGGCCACTACGTTCCGGTGAGAGAGCGTCCCATATCAATGATCCCTCCAGCAAGGTAACCTTCCGATTGGGGTCAACAGCGAACATGGTCATTCGCGAGTGAGCGATGACGCTACGTAGCTGTTGTCTTGTCCGCTTGGCTTCGAGCTTGGCTTCCATGGTTTCGTGCACGTCGGTGCAGGTTCCTGTAACAGTGGTTAGATACGATGCTTTTTAAACAACAATAAAAGAAAGCCACTTACCGAACCACTTTTCGATTTTCCCCGTTTGTTTGTTCTTCAGTGGCAGCGCCCGACCAAGGAACCATCTCCACTCGCCATCTTTGCTGCGACATCGGTACTCTATCATATACGGCTCGCCAGTTCGAATCGAGTTTTGCCATCGCCTCTCAGTCTCGGCCAAGTCATCCGGATGAAACGGCTTTCTCCAGCCTTTCCCTAGCGAATCTTCTACGGTGAGACCTGTGTAGCTGTACCACCTGCTGTTGTAGAAGTCATGCGCGCCATCTGGTCCCGTAGTCCACACAAGCTGAGGCATGGTATCGCATATCAATCTGAACCTTTCTTCGCTGATTTGACTGATTTCATGCTCGATTCGCGTGATGTCCCTGCATGTTATCACGCCCGCCACAAATTCGCCTGTAATCTCATCTCGGATGACTGCTCCATCAATGTCGAATATTAACCGCTCGCCGTTTTGATCTAGCATGCCAATTCTGTAACTTTCAAAAGGCGTTTCAGTTTTGATCAGAACAGATATTGGGTATTCATCGATCTCCAACTGCCTGCTGAAATCGTCTGTCCACATTTTCCACTGTGTCAGGAGGTTGGAACCTTCGAGGGGAGCGCCATGCACAGGATCTTGATTGAAGAGGCGCCGGGCATGTTTGTTGGGAAGAATTACGCTCCCGTCCTTCCACATGGCAATTATTGGCGTCTGTGTCTTATCGAGAAGAGCATCTTTCATAACAGTGATCTTTTGGAGCATGGAAGGAGCACTGGTGATGGAAGATTGAGATGGAGGTCCAAGCGGAGGGAAAGGACTGGATGACATGGTGACCGCAGAAGGACTTAGGGGAAAGGATGGAGAGCGAGGACGCGAATCACGACTTGATGTCATAGAGGGAGGGTCGTTTACGCTGTAAGGGTACTTTTTCTCAGCAGCATCCAAGACGTCACGCCCTCCAGCCAGCTTCTTAGCACCAACCGGAGGGACATGGTTGGATTCGGTGTTGGTGAAAGTGAGGGTAAAGTAGGTTTGATGCGGGCTCAACTGCCAAACGGAGATGATCATCTTGGCTTGTGCGTGGAACGTAGAGCTCTCTGACCGGGCGCGGGTGTCATATGTTGTCCGGGCGATATCTCTCCTGGCAATGACCACGTCGACAACAGCGTTTGGTGATGGGCGGCAGGTTGTGTTGCCTGTTTCCCCGTCACACACGCCATCCATTGTTGGAGACGATGTCGATCTAGAATGCGGCGAAGAAGCGGAAGCTGACGGGGGGACCTGTGCGGGATGTGGCGTAGCGTCTCCGTCCGGATCTGTTTGCAGAACTGACTTTGAGGTCTCTTCCTCTCCCATATTTCCAACTCCCATCTCGAGGGCCACCTGGTCCAAAAACTGTTCCCACGCAATCCAAACCGGCATGCCATCCTGGATAAGGTCGATACCAACTTGGGAAAGAGTCTGGCCACGGAGCTGGTCCATTGTCGAAGAAAGACCACCCCCTTCTCCGGTCGCATCTGATGGCATACCCAGTAGTCTTCCCACAGACTCATTAGCCAGTACCACTGTTTTGAGGCTATCCAAGACCAGGATTGGAACGGGTAGAAACTGCATTGCTGAAAAGGCAAGCTGACCCGGAGTTATGAAGGGCATTGTGAGGCGCAAAGGGCTCGACGACTGACTCTTGCGTACTTGAGGAGTCGTGGAAGGAAGGCCTCGCCAGGGGCGCTTCAAGTTCCCCTGGGGTAAAGACACGGGGTTCCCGTCCGGTAGTGCCGATGGCATGTTGGGGTCTTGTGGGAGTTGCGTCTCTTGGTGGGCGGACCGGGGCTCGTCCTGCAAGACAGGGTTGTCATTGTCGTCTGGGGAAGATGGTAGACCGGGGCCCATGTCGTCGTCCCGTAATTGGGTCGTACGAGATCCTGTTGGTCCGCGGAACTCGTAAATCAGGGCGTGTTCGATCGTAAGAGCGTATTAGATGTTTCTCGACCCGGGAAGCTCGGAAAAGATGAAAGAAAGGCTAAAGGTTAAAAGACTGCAAAAACCCCTGATGCTATGACTGAAGTAGTCGAGCCTTGAGCATGGCGTCCGTGGCTCCGCTAAGATGTCTAGTCAGGAGTCAGGGTGTCGGGCGCGCGCCTACACGGTTTGTTGGAGATGTGGCCGTGGTGGTTGGTCAACCGGGCGGGTGGTAACCACTGGGGGGAGGGAGCTGGAATGCGGAGAGGAAGCGTCGGGGGTAGCGGATTCTTTGACTGGATGTTTCAACGAGGGAGAAACGAAGCCGGCGAGGCCTTTCCGTAAGTAGTATCAATGCAGAAAGTGATATTTCTTGGTAGCGGGAAGTGAGCTTAGTTGGGCTTGTGTCGTTGGCTGTCGATATAATCGCGAGGCTTTTTTGGGTAAAGCAAGCTGTTCCGTGGTCGTACGCCGTGGTAGTAAACTGCAAGTGAATGTCAACTGGTTGTGTATGCGCAGTGTTGAAGATAGCGGATGCTGATGGTTGAAATCGATCGACAAAGAAGCGGTGGAAAAAGGAAAAGATGGAAGAAACTAAAATCACGGCAGATGCACAGTGGCCCTAGGGTAAGGCAACCTAACGGAGGCCTACCGGTACAGGTAGGTCTGGCCAGCAGGTCCCGGACTCCGAAGTGGAAGGAAGGAGGAACTGCGAACTGCAGCTGGCACCAAACGGGGAATGGAGGCAGGTGCAGTCCTGGGGTTGAGAGGATTGAGTGGGTGGAAAAGGGGACTTGTAACCGCGTCAATGCCCGATCCGATCGAAGAAAGAAATTTCTAAAAATTAATCAGATAAACCTCGTAATGTATTCGCGCATCCGTTTCGCTTCCATCGTCGACAAGCATCCACCATCCCTCCACAAACATACTCGGTTCATCTTGGTGATTGATGCAAGAGGAGCCGTGTCGTCGTTATGAATTCGGCATGTCAAGACCAAGACAACATCATCACACATGCGCATGATGATGGAGACTTGATGGGATGGGAGCTTGACGGGGCAACGGACAGACCACAACAGCGCACTTCATCTTTCATGGTCTCTATTTACGCCTCACTCAGTCTGCGAGAGCACTTGAGAATGCTGGCAGCTGAGTGGTTTGATGCGTCGACGCGTACCGGCGCGGAGAGACCGGACTGTAACCTCGATTATATCATCGAGTGGCGACAGCACAAAACCCAAGTCGGGGCCTGAAAAGCCTTCTTTTCTCGGGATACGGAAGAGAGGAGACTACTGTCGACCCCTAGCCGGAATACGTCGAACATATCGAGTGTTTCGCTTGTCGTCGTCTGACATTCCGGGGGAGACCCTGTTGGGATGAGGATCGGAAGCCGCAATGGCCCGGTCTAGACCTCAGGGTCCAATCGAGCCCAGACTTGTCAGCGGTTCGTGCCGTGGGTTATGGGTGTGCTTCTCGATCGATTCGTTCAGTGCTTCAGCCGCCGCGTATCGTGAAAAGAAGCGACCAACAGGCGCTCCCGTGTTGCAATCCAGATCAGCGACTGCCTTTCCGTCTCTTCCGGTTGATCGTGCAACAATCAACAAGCCAACTGGTCACAGCTGTCAGATACTGGCACTTGCCCCACCTTTTAGTGGACATGGCTTTTATACATCAACCCTGGGCTTTGTCAATCCGGCCGATGCGCTCGCCGGTAGCCAGAAAGAATCTAGAGAATAGCGTCACGGCCGGTGATCAACAATTTCAACACATCCGTTCCGTGTCCGAGTGTGGATCTACCGGCTCCGATGGTCATCCCAGTGGACCCTCCGGATAGGAGGTGTCCGAGCTTCGGGGACGGGAAGAGACACCAAAATTTCGGAGGCCCCATACGCCCCACTCGGTAACTCCCGGAGCTATCCCCAAATCAACCTAGCCATCGTATCAAGGTTGAGCCTCAGAGTAGGGGAATTTGTCAGACAGATGCCGAAGGTCACCTCCGCCCCGCCTAGATCCCACTGGAGACCCCGCAATTGCCAAGGCCCAAGGATGTGGTTGCCCTGTGGGTGTCGCTACAGGTACCTGATGTCGGTGTAAGCTCTGATTGTCAACCATCAGATTCCTCGATAGCTTCATTATTCAGTGTCGCCGTGTCATTGACCCTTGCAAATCAAATCTGGGGCCGAGATTGTGTAACCACCACATGGAATATCTGGAGATACAGTCACCGCCAATTGTATTTAATAAAAACACGGCCCTCAAACGCCAGCTGACTATTTGGCTCGGCAGCTTCAATGCCCAAGACAATAAGGACTCTACAACCCTAACCCCCACTCGGGTATTGCTCCTAGAATCCGGTCCCCGGCCAAGACCACCACCAAAAAAAATCTGCCGAAGGCGACCAACTCGGCAACTCAACTTGGAGCCCCGAGTTGAGTTGGTTAGTTAGTTATATTTGGCTTGGCGAATTGAGTTCTTTCAAACGCTGGGTTCACCGGCCCATCAATGCTACCCACTCCCCGGCTTTGGTGCTGCGGGGATGTGGGCAACCACAGTCACGGTCCCACTCACTCCGTCCTTGGGATCTGCTACGACGTATATGATGTTAAAGAACCTGACCCTTGCTACGCATTTCCCTTGACCATTATTCTGTTTCTCAGCATTACTTAGTTTTGTTCCTTGCCTGGATTTTAACCATTCCCCAATTTATAGATACCCCGGATTGTGCTGGCGATCCCCTTGCTCTTTCATTCAACAACCGAAACCATGGCCGAAACATATACCGTGCCGTTCTTCATCAATGGCGAGGAGGTCGTCACGTCCAAGACCTTCGATGTCACATCTCCAGCAACCCAAAAGGTTGTTCACAAGTGCAGCAGCGCTACCGATACCGAAGTTCAGGCGGCCGTAAACGCGGCGGCAGAAGCTTTCAAGACATGGAGGAAATCGCACCCCAACCAACGCCGGGACCTCTTCCACAAGGTGGCCGAGATCTTGGAGAAGAGGAAGGAGGAGTTGGGCGAGTACATGATGAATGAGACAGGTGCTCCACGTCAATGGGCCGACTCCAACATTCAGATTGCGAAGGAGTTGGTGTTGGATGTGGCCGGGAGATGCAACACGTTGGAGGGGTCGTTCCCAGTAGTCAATGATCCCGAATCTGCTGCTCTCGTCTTGCAGGAGCCCTTTGGCGTGGTTCTCGCCGTTGCCCCTTGGTGAGTCCAGCCCAGGCAACTAAGCGATAGTGATTCACTAACACTTGTTGCAAGGAACGCCCCCTACATCCTCGGTGTCCGCTCCATCCTCTACCCCATCGCCGCCGGCAACACCGCCATCCTCAAGGCCACCGAGCTCTGCCCACGCACCATGTGGGGTCTCTGCTCCGTCTTCCACGAAGCCGGCCTGCCCAAGGGAGTTCTCAACATGCTCGTCCACGAGCACGTCAACGCCCCCGCCATCACCAGCTCGCTCATTTCCAACCCCCATGTCAAGAAGGTCAACTTCACCGGCAGCACCGCCGTCGGCCGCATCATCGGGCGCCTGGCTGGCGAGAACCTCAAGCCCGTGCTGCTCGAGCTCGGCGGCAAGGCCTCCGCCATCGTCTGGGAGGACGCCGAGCTCGAGAACGCCGCGACCCAGTGCGCCCTCGGCGCCTTCCTCAACTCTGGCCAGATCTGCATGTCCACCGAGCGCATCCTCGTGCACAAGTCCGTCCGCGCCGAATTCGAGAAGAAGCTCGTCAGCGCCGTTGAGAACATCTTCGGCCCCCAGACGCCTGCCCCGATCCTCATCAATTCCACCGCCGTAAACAAGAACAAGAAGCTCATTGCGGACGCTTTGTCCAAGGGCGCGAAGCTACTTTACGGCAACCCTGACTCCCAAGAAGAAACCGCCACGTGCATGCGGCCCGTTATTATCTCGGGCATCACCACCGACATAGACATCTACAAGACCGAGAGCTTCGGTCCCACGGTGGCCGTGTACGAGATCGAGACCGAGGAGGAGGCGCTAAGGATCGCCAACGATACCGAGTATGGATTAACCAGCGCCGTGTTTACTGAGGATTTGAGAAGGGGATTGCGCATGGCCAAGGAGATCGAGACGGGCGCGGTGCATATTAATAGCATGACGGTGCATGATGAGGCGACGCTGCCCCATGGTGGCGCGAAGGAGAGCGGGTATGGGAGGTTTAATACCAATAAGGGGTTGGCGGAGTGGGTGAGGAGTAAGACTGTTACTTTTAAGTATTAAGTTGGGACGTGGATGGGAAGGGTCGAAGGGTGTTGTTAGGTGGGTGTTCGATCTGGGCTGGGTGTCATGAGTGTCATGAAGCGAGCGAGCGAGGAAGGAAGCAAAAGCAAGCAAGGAAGTAAGTAAGCGTGCGTTGATAGAGGTGTTTGAGCGATCTACTAGGTTATGATGGTGGGATAATGAGATATTGGGAAATCTCTTCGTACGCACTTGATTTATCTCAAGTCACGTCGGGGCTGTGAACAATCACCATGATTTCCTGTTGCTCCTGTACGAAAGGATCACCGTTACTGTAACGATCATCCCTCGTCTTTCCTCTCCCCCCTTTTTTTGCCCACGCCCAGCAAAACCCCGCAGTCTCCGTATGTTTTGATCATGGGGTCGGTTCCAGTGAATGCCAAGACGCGATGTTCACAAGCAGATCTCGCCTTGCAATATCAGGACTATTAACAAAAGGATTTCTTCCAAAGAAAATAAAAAATAAAGATTTAATAAAATTATCTTGGGAAAACTTCTCAGATGTTCCCTACTGATGACAGATACCTCTAGTGTAGATCATCTGGAAAAGTGTTCAGTAAAAAATATCGGGACTCGGCGTCCTCAGCCATCAGCCGTTCGCCTTCCTGTTTGGTGGCCGCCTGGTGGAGAAAACTTGTAGGGAACAAGCCACTAATAACAAGCCGAGCAACTCCCATGTTTGGGGTCTCGGGGGATCATCAGACGAAAGGCGATTGAAGGGATATCCGCGGCTTTGAGCATCCTGTTGATTGTTTGTCCTTTATCCTTTATATAGGTAGACTCAACCACTTCTATTTCTTCATTATTCATAGTAGTGTATACACGACTCGTTTACTTTAGGTTCCTTGTCGTCAAACGTCCGTGATCAAACGAACCGTGGAGATAGACGAGAGACGATCAAGTATCAGTAAGTTGCCTGCCTGTACCCCGCCACTCCCGCGTTTCGGAGCTTATCAGTTAACATCTTCCTAGAAACTCTCAAAAAAATCTTGAGAATTTCCGAGAAAACAAATCATTCTGGATACCTGTCATAGTATCATAGAAAAGGGAAGATGGCGTCCGTCGATAACAGAATCCCCGTTTGGCTAGATTGCGATCCGGGTCACGATGTAAGTTCAGCTCCGGTGGTACAGGACGGGAGTCACACATGAGTCGTCGGTAGCGACGGGATGCACAAGAGAGAGACGGGAAAGTGGAAGGTGCATCTCGCGTTCGTCACTGCCGCTGCGAGTGCAGGCGCGTCCCTTCCATCTCAGGTCCAAATCCGGTTCTGTTCAAGTTCTGTTTGGCGGGTTTAAACTGGACGTCACTGTTCTTTCCTTCACACTCACACTCTCTCTCCACCTGTTCGTCTCGCAAAAACGTGGCGGGCGCGGTGCAATGATGAGATGAGATGATGGAAAGAAACAACGAGTTGAAGAGATGAACCAGACGGAGTGGATCGGATCGGACAAGTTGTAGCCACAGTAGTGATGGCATCGTATCGCATCGGTTCTACCTGCCTACCGACGAAAATGGACGGGAATGAGAATGAAGTTGTTTGATCGATGTTGCAAGATTTCAGACGTTAACGACTGAGTCTCTCATGAACAGGACACCTTCGCCATTCTCCTAGCCGCCTACCACCCAGCCATCCGCATCCTGGGTATCTCTACAGTCTTTGGCAATGCGTCGTTGGAGTAAGTCAAGCCCGTCTGTCCGCAGTACCGTCTGTTAACCGTCACACCACAGAAAAACAACCCGCAACGCCTGCTCCATCCTCACCTCCATCTCCCGCTCGCACTCTATCCCCATCTACATCGGCGCCTCTCACGCCCTCCACCGGCCCACCATGCACGCGCCGACCGACATCCACGGCGAATCCGGTCTCGACGGGACCGACCTGCTCCCCACGCCTCTCGTGGGCCCCAACACTTCGGTAGACGCCGTAACCGCCATGTCTACGGCTTTACGCTCCTGCGCCCCCGGAACCGCCTGGGTGGTAGCCACCGGCTCCTTCACCAACGCCGCCGCCCTTTTTATTCAGCATCCGGACCTAGTCACCCACGTCAAGGGCCTTTCCCTAATGGGCGCCGCCTTCGGCAACGGTTTCACCCCCGCCATCCTGGGTACCGTCGACGGCGTCCCGCGCGTGGGGAACTGGACGCAGTTCGCCGAGTTCAACGTCCTTGCCGACCCCGAGGCGGCGCACGCGATTTTTTCGAACCGAGAACTGGCGGGGAAGACGACGCTGATTCCTCTTGACCTCACACACATGGTTTTGACTACCGAGCAAGTCCGCGATTTGATTCTTTACGGGCCCGAGGGGAAGGAGGCGCACCCGGAACTGCCGCAAGATGGGAGCCAAGGGAAGACGACGCTGCGCACCATGCTGGTGGAGTTGCTCATGTTCTTCGCCAAGACGTACGCGGACGTGTTTGGCATTACGGAGGGCCCGCCGTTGCATGATCCGTTGGCTGTGGCGGCTGTGTTGACGGGGCTTGTGGGTACGCCCCTTGAGGAGTATCAGATTCCTTTTTGGGATTTTACTCCTGGGAGTGTGGAAAAGCACAGGGAAAGGTTTGAGGTGACGGTGGTGACGGAGGGAAGTTATGAGGATGCGAGGGTCAATGGGGCAAAGACGGGTATGACGGTTGCCAAGCTCCTGTCCAAGGGTGAGGAGGGTGTGAGGATACCGAGGGGATTGGATATTCCGCTGTTTTGGAAGGTGTTGGAGGAGTGTGTGAGCAGAGCGGATGAGGCGAATGCGAGGGGGGAGGATGTGCTTCCTAACTGAAGGGGGTTGTAAGTTGTTGTGGTTGTAATGAGATTTTGACTGAACGGTTTACAGGACGTAGATGGCACAAAGGAGACTTGCACTGCAGAATACCCACATCTAGAAGACGCTGCTTGGAGACATCATGATAGTTGGTAGACATAGATTATAGAACTACTTCATATCATTGGGGGTATATTATCATATCTTCGTTCCCACTCTAATCATCGGCGGTGCCTCACTCCTTCGCCTTATTTCTCTCAATAACCTTCATCACATCCGCAAAGTTGTTCTTATCACCCCCCTTCTTTCCGCCGCCCCGCTTGCGCTTCCCCTTATTACTCCCAAGGCCCGCCTTTCCACCTCCTTCGTATCCATCATCGTCTTCATCCTCACCCCACTCAGACAACTTGACCTTCGACGACTCGTCCAGATCGGCATCGTCTTCCATACGACTCGACCCGAAACCCATATCCAGATCCTCGTCGTCTCTGCTGCTCTCCAGCAACTTCTTCCGTAGTCGTGCCTCCCTCTCGGCTGCCAGTCTCTCCTCTTCGGATTTCTCGGCGGCGCCGATGGCCTTTGCTTTGGCCAGCGCGGCGCGGAAGGAGGGGTCGTCAAGCGAGGGCTTCTTGTACTCTTCTTGCGAAGTGAGGCCAGTCTTGGAACCTTGAAAGTAATTCCTCGGTCCGGCGAGTGCTGCTGGTTCTGGTTTCGGTGGTGGAGGCATATCTGATGAAATCTTCTTCTCTTTCTTTTCTGTATCCTCCACCTCTCCGTCCTCCTTATCCGACTCGTCATCATCAGAGCCGCTTTCCAACCCGGCCAGCGGATCGTAATCAGACTCGACATCGTCGAAAATATTCGGCTCCTTATCCTCCTCCGCCGCCTCAGCCGCTTTCTTCTCCTCCTCCAGTTTCTTGTAGTACTCGGGCACATCCATGCCCAGAATCTTACCCTGCGCGAGCGCCTCTCGCTCCTTCTCTTGTTCTTCCCGGGTTTTGCTCGGGTCGACTCTTCGAACTTTGCGTCGCTCGTTACCGTCCTCGTCGACAATGATCATGATCTCGTTCCCCCTATCGTCGCGCTCTATCCTCGTTTCCGCCTGCTTCTTCTTGGGTCCGATCTTCTTGAACCTGGACCCCAGACTGGATTCCTCTTTGGCCTTGGCCGCAGCGCGCGCGGCTTTTAATTCGGCCAAGATCTGATTTCTTGTCTTCTTTGCACCTGCGGGTAGTGTCGTAGTTTTAGCGAACTCGCCCTTCTTTTGCACCTTCTCCTTTTCCTTAACCCTGACCTCGGCTGATTCAAGTTGTTCGAGCACATCATCCGCGTCGCCGTCCGCTCGTTCCTCGTTCTCTTCGGCATCCTGTCGTTGTTGATTCTCTTCCACCTCAGCCGACTCCAACTCCGACTTCATCTTCTCCCCAAAAACATCCACCTCCCCCCTCCTCACCCTCTCCAAAAGCTTGAAGTCCAACCCCTTCACCAAATGCGCCGTCTCCAAATCACCTCCCCCGCCAATGATCTCCACTCTCAAACGCTCATACTCCTCCTTGTCAATCTCTTCCTTCTTGTACCGCTCTTCCAGCTCCTTCAGCTTGCGCTCCTTCTCGTCCGCCTCTTCTTGCGCCTGTCTCTGCTTGGCGCGATCGACATATCCTTCGGCTAACCTGCTACCTTTGGGAGCAGAGGTTCGGATCTTTTTGTTGGGATGTTGTTGTGATTGTGATGATGAAGAAGAAGAAGAAAAGAGGGTCTGATTACGCTCGGCGAGTTGGCGGGCGAATTCGTTGCGGGGATTGAAGCCGGCGACGGAGCGAGGGGTCATGGGGATGGATGAGCGTGCTTTGGAGCCTAGGGCGAGCGTGCGCGGGGTGCTGTTGCCCGCTGGCGCTGGCACGGCGGGAGATTTGGAGGTGCTCGAGGAGGGTGGTGATGTGCTGCCATTTTGCTTGTTGTTTTTCTGGGAATTGGCGAGGAGGAGGCGACGGAATTGTTCGTTGTTCATATTTGCGGTGTGATGATTACCGCGTTTCGGTAATGGATTGCCGCGGGGAAATGGTCATGGAGGAAAGAAGAATCGCGAAAGATGATGATGGGATGATGCGAATGATGGACGGTCCAGCCTCGGGAGTTGAGGCGCGAGGCTGGAGAAAAAGTGGCGTCTGGTTGAGGCTGAGATCTGCAACGAAAGCGAGAAGTGGGGCCCTTGATGGGGCCCTTGACGGAGCGTTAAAGTGGATCTCAGTCACGGGACCTCGCATCAAAGCCGGCCGCGGCTCGTCGCGTTCTAGTCACGTCTACCGAATATGGAAGGCACCCAACGTTGAGTTGCCACTCAATCAGATATCCTTCACCTGCTTCCTAGCTGTGTGTTATATACCATCTTTCAAAACCACTTTCTCTTCTCTCAATTTTGAGATGAGTTCTCACCACTTTCGCTGAACAGCACACGCAACAGGCGGGATGCCCGACGACGATTCATGATTGATGTCATGGCCATTTTGGGCATACTGGATATTTGGATATCAGTGTAAAGGAACTCAATCACCACCATGGTTGGAAATAATCTTCTCGACAAGAACTCGGCTTCTGTACGGAAGAACATCGAGAACCATGCCATCACCGATGAAGGCGGCGACGAGTACGGGGGCAGCCGCTTTGGAGGGTTCGCCGACTACTTCCAGAACAAACAGATCAAGCTCCAGAACCGCGACGCCCAGTTGCGCTCTTCTGCCAAAGACAAACCTCAGATCTTCAAAGGAATTGTCGTCCACGTTGTTGGGTACGTCCAGCCTTCAACCAACGACCTACACGACATGCTGGTCCAACATGGCGCTGGCTGGCTCCAGTATCTCAGTGGAAAGACGATGGCGACGCACATCATTGCCTCGTCTATTCCGCCAAAGAAGGTTGTAGAGTTGGCCAACTACCGAGTGGTTAAGCCGGCTTGGGTGGTGGATTCTGTTGCGGCAGGAAGGATGTTGCCATGGACCGATTACCGTGTTATTGAAGAGGGGCCAAAACAGCGAACCATCAAGTTTGATGCTGGAAAGATGCTGAGTAGTCAACCGCGGCAGCAGACTCCTCAGCGGTATCGTGAACAGACGGAGAACAGCTTTTACACCAGCCAGTTGAAGAAGTTCAGCAGTCCGGCACAGCCAAAGACCCCCTTCAAATTTCCCTCAGCAACAGTAAACGATAATATCGAGGACTTTGAGGATGATATGAGCGTCGATCTTTTGCAAGCGCCAGCTTCATCCAAGTCAGAGCCTCTTGCTCCCGCTGAGCCTGATGCACCTTCAAACCAGCGACCCGACACTCCTCCGTACCAAGCTCCTTATGAAGTTT
Organism: Neurospora sp. FGSC 26628; assembly: GCA_009805345.1. Lineage (NCBI taxonomy): Eukaryota > Fungi > Ascomycota > Sordariomycetes > Sordariales > Sordariaceae > Neurospora > Neurospora sp. FGSC 26628. The sequence continues at coordinate 138,368 of RAOO01000057.1, forward strand.
CTCCAGAAGCCCGACCTGCTACTCCAGATATTGCCGAGCCACTAAATGTAGAGCCAGAAAGTGCAGAGCCAGAAAAACACGAGGAAATTCAGCCAGTAAAACCGATGACCTCGGAAGAGCACAACGCCAGACTACTTGCAGATCCCAAGATGAGAAAGGCTTCGACCGCAAATCCCGACTTTCTCAAGCAGTACTACTCCGAAAGTCGTCTGCACCACCTGTCCACATGGAAGGCACAGCTGAAGTCCCGGATGCAGAGCCTAGCCGCCGAAAAGGGTCCAGCCAAGAAGTCGGCCAAGCGGCCTGCTGGTTCTCGCCGGTACATCATGCATGTCGATTTTGACAGTTTCTTCTGTGCTGTCTCCCTGAAGAAGGCGCCAGAGTACCATGACAAGCCAGCTGTGGTAGCTCATGGTAATGGAAGCGGTTCTGAAATCGCCTCTTGCAACTACCCTGCCCGAAAGTTCGGCGTCAAGAACGGCATGTGGATGAAGCGCGCCCTAGAGCTCTGTCCAGATTTGAAGATCTTACCTTATGATTTTCCTGGATACGAGGAAGCCAGTCGGCAGTTTTACGATGCTATCCTCGAAACTGGCGGGGTCGTTCAGAGTGTCAGTATCGACGAGGCACTCATCGATGTCACTGACATCGTCATGGCCGAAGCTGGGTCCAAGGGCGTTGGCATCAGCGAAGGAAGCATCTGGAGGGAACAGGAGAAAGTAGATCAGATGGCTTTGAAGCTTCGGGAACGCATCAAGGAGAAGACGGATTGTCATGTTTCTGTTGGCATCGGTAGTAACATCTTGCTGGCCAAGGTTGCCCTTCGCAAAGCCAAGCCTGCTGGACAATACCAAATCAAGCCGGAAGAAGTGTTGGATTTCCTCGGCGAGCTCAAGGTGGAGGACCTACCAGGCGTTGCGTACAGTATTGATGCAAAACTCGAAGAGCTTGGCATCAAATTCGTCAAAGACATACGGCAGACCAGCAAGGAGAAACTCGTCTCGGCATTAGGCCCGAAAACAGGAGAAAAGCTGTGGGAGTACTCGCGGGGTATTGACAGGGCTGAAGTTGGGGAACAACCCATCCGAAAGTCAGTGTCGGCCGATGTAAACTGGGGCATCCGCTTCATCAACCAAGAGGAGGCAGAGGATTTCGTGAGGAACCTGTCACAGGAACTGGAGCGTCGGTTATTGAATGAGGGCGTCAAGGGGAAGCATCTGACCATGAAGATCATGAGACGAGCGGCTGATGCTCCTCTTGACCCACCAAAACATCTTGGTCACGGCAAATGCGATACCTTCAACAAGAGTGTGTCCTTTGGCGTTGCGACCAACAGTGGAGAGGTGATCGGAAAGGAAGCCGTTGCAATTCTGCGCTCGTACAAGTTCAGCCCGGGCGACCTTCGTGGGTTGGGGGTCCAGATGACCAAGCTGGAACCCCTAAAGCCGTCTGCTGCAGCGCAGGGAAGCCAAAAGAAATTGAGTTTTGGTGCAGCAGCGATATCCTCGGCGAAGAAGCGGAAGGCTGAGGCCATTGATGATGAGCCTCAGAGTCCGGGAACACATAGGTCTTCTTCGGCACATGACGAGAAGGATCCTATCACTGCTGACCCCCTCACCCCTCGAAAACCGAAGAGTCACCCAGCATTGCATCTCGCAAGGGCTGGCGAGGCAGATGAGAAGGCCAAGACGCCGCTCAACGTCAGAGGAACTCAGTTTATCATGCCTTCTCAGCTCGACCCATCTGTGTTGGCTGAGTTGCCAGAGGACATTCGGTCCAAGATACTAGACCAAATGAAGGCACAACCCAACAGACGCACAGATTCCAAGCCTCCTCAACCGGTCAGCGGAAAAGCCCTTCCAAACCATGCAGAAATCCCACCCGACATTGACCTTGAAGTGTTCAACGCTCTCCCGCCAGAAATGCAAGCCGAAGTCCTCGCTTCCTACCGACGCAACACAGCACAAGCAGGTCCAAGCCGCCAGCCACAGCCTCAAGGGGGAGGTGGCGGCGGCGGTGGGCAAACCCTTCTCCCGCAATCTCCCCGAAAAGACCGGATCATCAACCGCCCTGTCGACCGTCTCCGCACGCTCACCAAGCGCAGCCGCGGTCGTCCTCCAGCTTATCTCAAGGAGAAGGAGCGTGACCTCAAAGCCGGTCTCCGACAAGCGTCCCTAATTACTGCAGCCCGCCCACCAAACCATGGTCAGGATCAGGGTGCCGGCGATTATTCCCGACAATCTTCCGTTGAAATCGACCTCCCTCCACTAGACCCCGACTTCCTGTCCGAACTCCCTGAAGACGTCCGGCGCGAGGTAATCGAAGACCACGCCCGCCAACGCCGGCAGCTTGAGCGGCAGGCTCAAGAGGCGGCAGCTGCCGCTCAGCAGCAAGAGCATAGTCGACATGTCAATCTGATCGCGGTAGACGTTGAATCAGCCAAGCATTACCTCTTCCGACGACGAGGACAGGCCGGAAACAACAACAACAACAACAACAACCCTCAGCTCCAGTTCCCCAACCTCCAGAACCCAAATTCAATCTACGATGACGACCGGCAATTCCCACCACCACCACCCGCCGCCGGCCGTCACCACCCTCTCTTCGGCCCCCCACCAAACTGGGGCCGCACGAACCGCGACCCACGGCGGATCCACTGGCCCGGTCCCCCTTCCAAAGCGACCTTTAAATCCGCGGCCTTGCCTGCGGGTGGGGGGCAGATGAAGGTCACGGACGCGGCGGCGGTGAGGAGGATGATTCGGTCGTGGTACGTGTCGACGGAAGAGCAGGGGGGGCCGAGTAAGATTGATATGGAGGTGTTGGAGGAGTATCTGTTCAAGGTGGTGACGCTAGAGAGGGATATGGAGAAGGTTAGGGGGTTGATTAAGTGGCTGGAGTGGTGCGTTGAGGGTGGGGGAGACGGAGAGGGGGAGGGAGAGGGAGATGGCGATGGGGGAGTGGACGGGGTGGAAGATGATGAAAGGGAGAATGGACATGGTGATGTTGATGTTGAGGAGGATACAGTGGATGAAGGGATATTAAGCGAGAAGAAAAAAGGGAAGATGACAGCCAAAGCGAAATATACCTGGCCAGAGGCGGTAGAAGTGATCAAGGCTTCGTTGCAAGAAGCCATGAAAGAGCGAGGATTGGGGGAGATGGATTTCTCCTGAGTAGTACCTCTAGGTAAATACATTGTACCTAGTTAGTTTCCAATGCCTCGATCAGGACTGCGGCGTTGGCAAGGGTTGGTTGGGATACGTACTTTTTATAGGTTTAGCTAAAGTTGGTTACTCGGGGGGCGTTTCCATTTGTTGATAGGAGTCATGATACCCTTGAATAGCTCGATGTAAAGACGCAATATCTGGTTTCAGTGTTGCTATTTCCCCTCCAGATATGATATACCTTTCCTTTTTTTTTTTTTTTTTTTTTTTTTTTTTTTTTTTTTCTCCCTTTGTAGCGTAGACTATCGTTTAGCTCTACTACCTAGTACAACGGAAATGCTCTCTAGCTTTATCTACCAACCTATCCGAGGTAGCTTCACTCACACCTTAATACGTATTTCAGGTAGGTATATGTTAAGAACCTACATTTAACTGGTGTATTTGGAGTAGGATCTGGTATTGTACCTTGTTCATATGTAATCGTTACTATTTCTAATGTCCCAGACTCCTAAATAGCTTTCCGTCTCTACATTAACCAAAGGCAGAAACCTTGATTAACAGTTCAACCAAACAACGACGAATCTCATCTCACAAAGCTGGGTTTCACCACTTTCAGTTCAGCAAAGCAAGTAATCATAGCTTGTTTGTAGCTTGTTTGCAACACGCTTTATGCTTCTATGATATATAACACTGCAACACAAAAACTATACCAACCAACAAAAGTGGTGAACAAACGCCTAATTCTTTTATAAAATCCGCTACGGCCCCTCAGTCTTTTATAGTTAGATATACAGAGACTGCCATGAGAAGAACCTTTCCAGTCCGTTTGCTCTCTTGCAAGAAGAAAAAAACCCTTGCAAGCAAAATAACTACCCCCCACCCCTCCTTACCACAACCTTAACCTCGACCTCAACCAACTCTGTCTGCCCTGAGCAAACATACATTTAAATGCCATCTGATCTGACTCCTCTCGTAAGCGAATATTTCGCCCATGCCTTTGCCTTCCAGGCATACTTCCCGACTACCACTATACGTGGTAGTCGCCTTTTCTCTGGTTGTCCTCTTTGTCCTCCCTGTCCTTCCTGATCTTTCAGTTCACTCTCTTCTCTCTGTCCTCCCTGTCTTCCCTCTTCTCCCTGTTCCTGCTCTCTTCCATCCCGCATCTAACGAGATCCACCACCGGCACCAGGCGTCGCCGAAGACGAACCACCACCGAGTCCACTACCGCTACTCTTCAACTTGAGCTTAATAATCTTCTTCTTTGGCTCTGCCCCATTTGTAGTAGTAGCGGCAGCAGGAGTCGGATGAATCGGGGAATGGGACTCCTTGAGGGGATGCGGAGCCTTTTCGCGTTCTTGGCCGGGTGCTCCAGAGGGTAATGGTCTCCTCTCTTTTTCTCCTGATCCTGGCAGCGGTTTTCTGTCCTTTTTGATGAGGAGGCTTGAGCCGGAGGATGATACCCTGTCGCGATCTCCTCGGTCACGGTCTCGATCTCGGTCCCGATCACCACGGTCGCGATCCCTGTCTCTATCACGGTCACGGTCGCGCTCCCGATCACGATCCTTGTAGCTGCTGCCGCTTTCCCGATCGCTATCGCGGTCTGCTCGATCACGGTACTTGTCGCGGATCCGCTCCCTCTCGCGGTCAGTCCTCTCGCGATCACGGTCACTCCTCTCACGTTCCCGTTCCCGATCCCGATCGCCGCGGTTCCGTTCCCGGTCACTGTCGGTGGTGCGGCCGCCCCTGTCGCTATCGCCGCGGTCGGCCTTCTCCCTGTACTTGTCACGGGGTCGGTCGCGCTCACGATCGCTATCCCGATCTCGTTCCCGATACTTGTCTTTGTCGCGCTCCTTCTCGCGGGGACGCTCCCTCTCTCTGTACTTCTCCCTTTCTCTCTCGGCACCACCACGATATCGCTCCCTGTCACTGTCGCGATCCTTCTCCCGGAACTTGCTGCTGTCTTTCTCTCTGTCCCTGTCTCGTTCCCTCTCCCTCTCCCGGTCCTTACTCCGCTGCTCCTTCTCAGCATACGAGCTAGACGAGCCGTATCCATTACCGGCAGGCGACTGCATCCGGCTCTTAGGGGATGAAGGCGCCGACCCGCTGCTGAATCCCACCGCGGCGCTCGACCGCTTGTGGACGGGCGTGGCAAGACTGCCGGAGATGCCGCTGGCGCTGGCGGCAAGCATTTGCTTTTCACGCTGACTTTGTTCGTAGTCGATGCTGCGCTGGGCGCGGGCAGACAGCTTGGTCCATTTCCTAAATGGTACCGTGACGACTTTGGAGGGCTGGCCATTGGCGTTGGGACGGACGGAGAATGAGGATGTGCGGGAAGGCGGAATCTGGGGCGCGGATTCGCGGAAAAAATGGCCCTTGATAGTTTCGATTCGAGGAGCCTCTTTCTTAAAGGACTCGCTGCGGGAAGAGTCTGTCTTGAACGAGTTATTGCGAGAAGGATCGCTCCGGAAGGAGTCGTTGTTGGTCTTGATGATCTTCTTCGGGCTGGCTCCTTCAAGTGACTCGTCACTCTTGCGCTTGATGACCGGCTTGACGATCTTTGGCTTGCCCAAGATGACAGTGCTAGGCTTTGGCGCAGCAACGTCGTTGGACTGCTGGGGTTTGGGTGCAGGCACGGGGGGAGGTGAAGCCGCTTTTGGCATAGCTGTCTTGATGACAGGCTGAGCGACGGGTGGATTGGGTGTGGGAGTACTTGGAACTGATGTGGGCAAGGGAGTGCGCGGACCGGCAGTCGTAGAAGGCCGAGGAGGCACGGTCACTGCGATAGAGTCCTTCCGTACTGGTGGGGGAGCCTCTGGGGCTGGTGACTCCCTAGATTTAGCAATGTACGAGGGCCGTGATTGTAGCTTCACGATTGTCTTCTTCTCAGGCGGCTTGATCTCCACCCTGGCAGCCGACAAGTTGGTCGACGGTACCGGGGCCGGTAATGGCGCCGGAGGCAGTGGAGCTTCGATCGCAACCACATCCTTACTCCTAGGAACCGTCCGGTACTCCGATTTGAATTTGATGATGCATCTCTTCTTGGGTGGAGTTCCAAGGACTGGTGGTGCAGCGGCGACAATAGTCGGGTCGCGAGTGGCTTTCCATACTATGGGATACTTGATAGTAACAAGTAAAGAATCTTCCGGTTCAAACATGGCCGAGCAGAGCTCCAATAGTTGGCGCTTCTCCTGTAGGCCAATGACAGGAGAATTGAAAGCCTTCCACATAGATATTTGCATCTCCATGTTCCCCTTCAGCTCTTCTTTGAGCGCATTGAGAGCGTGGGTGATGTCCTCCCTACGCACTGCATCGAGCTTCCGTTGCTGGATCTCTGCGTCGCCTTGGTCAATGACAAGGCCTCCATCATCAATGGCTTCAAGTTCCTGTGTCGAAGCTTTGTTCTCGCCAAACGCAATGGCAGCAATTCCCCGGCAAAAGACCTTGAACAACCGATCGCGGACGAAGGGCGAGCTATCGGTGCTCATGTATGAAAGCAGAAGCTTGAGAATAGGAGGCTTGGAGATCATTCCAAGCTCAACCAGGCACTCAAACGCCTTGATCCGGACAAGATCAATGTTGTCGTCCTGGAGGTACTGAACGAAGTCGAGGGCCGATTCAGGGATGACACGAGCCTTCATGAGCCTCATCTTGCAGTGAAGAGCCGTGGTCGTCCAGATGTTCTGATATGTTAGAGTCCATTCATCCATCCTGCGAAACTTGTCGATCTCTTCGATGGTCTTCTCAATGAAGCTTTTGAATTCCGCATCGTCGTCGTCGAAAGGGTCGAGATTTTTGATAAGATACCCCTCGGTAATCTCTTTCTGTGGGATCAAAGACGTGGTGAGAGCATCGAGGAGCTTGGCGATATAGAACTGGTCCGAAAACTCATTCTCCGAATTGTCATTGAACAGGAGCATCTCCATGATGAACTGCCGAGCCCTCTTGGAGCATCTTCCCTTCTCCTGCAGGTCCGTCGTCCGTGCAAGCACCGCAGGAATCGCACACTGGATGGCATACTGGCCTTTGTCGGTAAAATCGTTGGGGGCGATGGGGTAGTTGTAGGCATCCTTCTTGCCGGGGATTGGTACCTTCTTGCAGAAAAACTTCCGGAAACAGAGGATGAGATGGACCATACCGATGTAGTTCAAGTCAGGATGGGCCTGCTTGGCAAGGTCCTCCAGAGCCATAACTCGGACACCATGGTAATATCTACGGTCCATCACAGTCCGCGTCTCGATCGTCGAGTGAACCGCATGCCTCTTTTCCCTCTTGAAAGCGAGCATCGCATCCTGGTGGGCCACGACGTCTCTGTCCTGCTGCAGTTGTGCCAAATACATGTACTCCTGCATATCGGTCTTCATGAAGCAAAGCCACTCCATGTTGGCGTCTAGCCTGATCCATTCATACGATTCTTGATCCATCTTGGTTTGGACCTCCGGAGCCCAGTCTTGCAACCCCCAGTCCTCCATGTCCTTTTGGCTGTTCAAGACATCGCCCAACATGTTAAAGTAGACAACATCGTCCTCCTGGATCTCGTGTTTGTCACTATTGCTGTTGGCAGCCGCGGCCATAGCCTTTTTGGTTCTTTTGAGACGCTTGTACTTTGTATTGTACGCGATCTGCAAATTTGTCCCACCTTTATCTTTCTCGGTAATCAGCTGGTAGTGCTCATAAGGTGTACCGTCTGCTTCGTGAATTCGGACGGTGAATGGACCAGTGAAAAGCTTAGGAACGTCGCCGGCATAGACCTGGTGAATCTCCTCTTGCAACTCCCTCCAGAATTCGTCCTTTGAGATACTTTTCTTGGTCGGTCCTTGGAATTGTAGAATTTGGATGTCGACGTTGAGATTCTTCTTGTTGAACTTTTGGTGAATCTCCAGTCTCGGGCAACCCCCACCAAACACGTACTGATCCCAAAGCTCATCGGGAACGTATTGGCTGCGTTTCTCGCACCATCGACGGAAGTCCTGGAAAGAGAGGGTAGTAGCCTTGGGGTCCGTGTTGGAGATGTTGGCGGCCGAAACCATCTGGGACAAAACGCGGACGACACCTGTCGAGCCAGGGATCTTGGACATGCGCTGATCCAAGATGTAAAGGACAAGTGGGGCCTTGAGCGCCATAAACTCGAGCTCAAAGTCGCCGAGGTGAAGGTAATCGCCCAGAGCATGCAATGAGGGTCTCCTCACATCCGCCTCGACAAGCTTGTCGGAAAGCGACTTGATATGGAAACGATACCAGTTGTTTCCGCAGATGGTCCTCATGAAAAGATCTGTCATGAACCACTGGAGACCAATGATAAGCCAAGTGTCGGATCGCTCATTTGGCACGATGTGCACCCCCACGTACTGACTGGCGAGGGCATGGACGAGCTTTCTGGTAACCTCGATATCCGTATCTATGATTGTTTCGGGGTACAGCAAACGCGTACTGCACATGGATAAGGAGTTTGCAACCGCCGTGTCGTGAACCAAGTCTTCGACAAAGCACATCTTGTAGGCTTCATAAGGATAACGGCCGAACTCGGGGGCGAAGAAGTCGGCAGCAGCCACGACGGCCTGGCATGTCCACCGAACTTCCTCGACACGGCCGGGGAGGCAATAGCCGTGAATTCTGGCTGCATTAGCCCCAAGCTTCTCATCCGCCTCCTCAGTTCTAAACTCTGCCCCGAGATCGACGTGCTCAAAGGGGCCAACGGCGAAACCGATGTGCCTAGCAGCGGTGTTAACGCACTCAAAAATCATGGTCTTCTTGCGCTCATCCGTGGGGTGCATCTGCTCGCCAGTAAGATTGCCAGAGCAGACCACGGTAATCTCCCGTAGCTTGTCCTCTTCGGTGAATGATGAGCCTGGCTGGTGTGTGGAAATTTCCGAGGCTTTGCGTTTTCGACTGGCATCCAGAGAAGTTGACAGTGCTGATTGGGTAGCCAAAGGCTGTGCGAAGGCATCCCCCAGCGTCCTGGGGCATGTGATTTTGATTGTCCATGAATGCCTAGAGCCGGGATCATCGAGGCAAGGGAAGATGCAAGACGCCGTACCAGGCTCAAGCGAATGCCGAGTGTAAACGTGTGGGTATCTCAGGTCACCTTCCTCAACGCCGACAAAGTGCAGGCCATCTCTAATTGTCTTGGACTTGAAGGGCACAACCACCGTGATTTCCTCATTCGGGTCTGACAAGCCTGTCGCGTTGTCCGATACCGACTTTGCGGTTTTGAGCTTGAGAATGCGTTTCGGCTCAGCATCCTGGATAAGAGCGTCCGGGCGGAGACGAATCCTGAGGGACCCATCAGCCGGCACACTGATGTTAAGCTGCTCTGCCCTTTCCACGATGGGAGCCTGGCGGCGTGTCTCTGGCAGTAGTGGCGCCATCCACTTCTTCATTATGTGATGCTGAGTGGCACCAATTTGAGCATTCGTGGGAGGCTCCATTCGATCGTATGGATCATGAGCCTGCGCCCGTGTCTTGTAGCCGTCCACCGTGATGTTTGTGACGTCGATTTCGCATTGGCGCGTGTCCAGGACGAGTTCCTCAAGGTCGGGAACCAGGGGATATATCTTGAATGTGCAAATGCCGCTGACGCTCTTCTCCCTGAAGTTGATGTCTAGCTCCACCTCTTGCCTCAGTATGGCATACGGCTCAGCAGCGGCAACAGGGTCGGGGGCGTTCGTCATATTGGCGAGGGCCAGATTTCCGTTCTCGAGTCCTAGCATTTTGGAGGTTGCTGTGTGGCCACTGAGGCCGACAAGATGATGGACGCAGTGGTTTGGTAAAAGTAGAGCGTCGCTCGTGTGATCGGGGGGACGTCGTGGAAAGTCGAGGAGAGCGGAGAGCCGAAGGAGAGGGCGATGTGGAGGTCGGTTTCAAGAGAAAGTGAACTTGCAAGAGCTCGACCTGGCAAAGCTTAGACAGGCCGACAACGCTCACTCGGTCATGGCAAGAGGTGGCGCATGGAAGCGACCCCACGAAATCGAAGTTAACTCGGCTGCAATGGACTATGGGGACTGACTGACGTATAGAGGTAGCTTGTTAGAGCAAAGGCTGGTCGGTGGTCACAGGCGCAACGGGTTGGACGCTACCTCTGATGATCGGGATTGTATTATTTGGTTAATCTATGACTGGGCGATACGGCGGGGTTGAGTTACGCGAGTGCAGGAGTTGAGGTTCGCCGGTGCAGGACAGTGTATGCTATTCTGCGAGGAGGAAGTTGAACGACCGTTCGAGAGCTGCGTGGCGGGCGAATTCGACCAGACAAATGAAGGGCGTGTAGGACTGGACAGACTGCGGGATGCGACGCGGGGCAAATCGTCGTAAACCGTGGACATACGTCGCAGGGTCGATTGGGTGGTTCTGGTGGGAGTTCTGGTGGTGACAGAGAAAGAGCAAAGCAAAATGCGACCGGACCTGTCGTTCAAAGCTTCCTTTCAGAGTCCCGTCGCGGGTTGGAGTTTCCAGAGTCGCAATCAGTCAGGCACCTACAGGTACGAGTGGAGGTACCTTTCAGTACAATAGCTGCAGTCGCGACTACACCAACACGACCACATTCACGCCCTTTCGCCAGACGTGCGTGCGTCTAGAGGATGACTGGTGACTGGATTGTCCGTATTACAGAAATCAACTGCACTGCAGCAAACCTGAAATGAACGAAATCGGAATCCGGACCAGAGTTGGAGGTCCTGGAGATTCCGTTGGTAAACGTGTGGTTGCGGACACGGGTCAGAGGTACCTTTTTACCGCGTTGCGACAAACGTTACGGACCTGGGCCACTGCTTGCCTGCCTTCGACGACCGTTGCTGCTTTGGTGCAGGAGCACCTGAAAGCCAAGAAGCGACGTCGAGCCAGTGCCGGAGTTTTGCCGCGCCGAACTGCGATGTTTTTGTCTTTTTGAGGTTCGGTCTTGGCATGCGCTCAGCGTCCGTGTGGGTCACCAGTGGGTCTGCGCCCTCGACCAAATTCGACTCTTTGATTGGTCAGTGCCTCAATGCGCTCGTGGCCCCCCGCAATGTTCCATCCTCCAAGCTGCCAATGATGTCGTCACATGGCGGTGAGCTCGGTATTGAAACCGACCGATATCAACGAGGCTTCAAGGTCAAGATAACAAAATTGGTGGTTTTTTTTGTGTTACAAATAGGGAAGACTACGCTAGAAAATAAACAAAATAAACTATTATCCTTGCAATTCTCCTGCCGAGTCTTCAACTCAAGGTCATCATCAAACTCTCAAAGTGGTTATGCCGTGCTATCGTTTCTTTGAAAGAAGTAATGATGTGTATCATGATGATATGAAGAGTGTGAGATCAAACTAAAGCATGCCGGGCTAATTCCTACATTGGGAATACCCAGAACCCAAACACCAAATTAACACGGAAACCAGACTGCCCGGCTATCAAGTAAATAAACACCATGGCTTGTTATCCCTGAATGACCACCAAACGCCAGCCGAGAACACTCTCGATGCCCAGAGATGAAAAAAGAAAAGTGTGACATGCTCAATGTTTCCCCCTCTTGTCCCTACGCTTTCTTCTTGCGTGGGATTTCAACGTCTCCTCATCCAGGATATCCTGTGGGAGCGCAAATTCTCGTTCATCACCATCGGGTACCGGCTGACCCCAGGCCAACATGTTTCTGCCCCTTCGCCTGTTCTTGTTGAGCGCGGCATCTCGCTGATATGGCTTCTTGAAGAACGAGGTAAACTCTTTGTATGGTTCGGGCTCTGGTTCGGGCGGTGGCGGAGGAGGGGCTGGACGTTTGCCCTTTTTGGACGGCTTCTTCTTCGCCGCGGCGATTGCCTCTTCACGGAGCTGCTTTGCAATGGACGCGTCGACATCGCTCTCGTCTGGTGGGTCGCCGTCAGATTCGCCCGTGTCTTGTTCTCGATCCTCCATTTCCTCATCACTGTCAGCAATAACCCTTTGCTTGGCCGCATCTTCATCTTTTCGATGATCCTTAAGTTCAACTTTATGCTTTGCATCCTCGTGCTTACGCTTTCCGTTCTTCCCTCCGCCCTGCGGCTTGTTGTTGGCCTTTCCGCCTTTACCGCCCTTTCCGCCGCTCTCGGCATTGGTTGTCCGGTCCTTTTTCCGTTTTCTGCGCTTCTCTTCGGCCGCCCATCTTTTGAACTTTTCCAGGATGGCTTGGCAGCCTTTGATAAAGTGCTCTCGGGCCGGCTCGAACTGCTTCTTACGACCTTCTGTGATCCCACTAACGCCCATTACCCGCAGCCAGTCATGGCCCTGCAAGGCATCCAGCAGTCGGATGATCTGGTCCTTCTCATGTTGAGCTCGTCCCTTTTCCGAGTTCCGTATTGAGCGTTCCAAACGTTCCGCCTTTTTGTGGGCTGTTTCGTAGAGTGAATCCGGCAACGGGTCATCCTTCAGTGCTGCTTTCCCCTTGTGTTGGGTTTCCAGGAAGCTGAAATTGATGGTCTGGGAATCGTAGAGATCCGTAAACAAGGCATCACCGTAGCCTCGGATGGGATAGGATTCGATCGGACGAGGCCGGAAGCCGCCCGGCTGTGTAGGAGCAGCGGCCGAGGTGGACTCGGTCGTCACAGGGAGACTGGTGCTGCAAATAACGATTGGAGTGTCGAGGTTCAGGAGATCTATTAGAGAGCCAATTGGCGTTAGTGATTGCTCGGCGAGCCATGCTGATGGCCGGTGTGTCCAAGACCAAGTCGCCCAGGGTTGGAAAAAAAAAGGGGTGGGTGATGTGACTTACGCTGTTCCTTGGGGTCATTGCCGATTACCTCATCATAGTCGGGAAAGTAGGCGGCCAATTCGCTCTTGAAGCGAGTGCCTTCTTGCGATCGTAATTTGCGACCGCCCTCCTTGATGGTATCGGCGGCATTTGGGTTCAGCCTGCTCAATTCGTGCTTCAAGCCATTGACAACTTTTTCTTGGTGTCGTGTAAGGCCTGATGGTTGTTTTGTGGTCGTTGTGCTGGGTTTTGCAGCAGTGGTGGGAGGGGCACGCGAGGGATTTGGGGGCTTTGGTGCCGCAGTAACAGTGACGACAGGCTTCGGGTTAGGGGCTGGCGTCGGGGGCTTCGCGTCGCGCGATTCAATCGAGGTCGATTGACGAAATGACGGGCGAGCAGGTATCTCAACGGCAAACTCATATCTCGCCTTTTTGGGAGCAACGGGATCACATTCTCGGGCAACGGCGGGCTCAAGCGATCGCTTGTTGCGTTGATGGGTGGTGGTGGCGGCGTTCTGCTTGATTGGGGATGGGGATTGTTCGGACTTTGCGTTCGCGAGCGGGTGTTGGTTGTGGTTCTGCGGTGACGAGTGCGACCGGTAGGTGACAGTGTTGCTCGAATGCGGATGACGCAGACCTTCAGCTCGTCTCGAGCGGGTCACGGATGTGCTCGTAGCCATTTGAGAGCAAGCCCTTCATGGTGCGAACAACCTGTGCCGCGATACTGGTCGAGGTTGAGAAGTGCACAATTGATCGAGTTCAGTTCGTTGTGGTTGAATTTGCTGCTCTTGCCCAGGCTTTGCTCTTTTTTTTTCGGGTCGGGTCGAGTGAACCATGGGCGGGCAGCACAGCCTGGATGGGAAGTGGAAGGTGCACTGTCCGCTGTGCCTTCCTTGCCTGGTGCGATGCGTTTGGCTGCGGGTGCTTGTAGCCCTGAAAAATAGGGTAGGCGGTCCCGACACAGAGCAGCCTTCAGTTTTCCCCCTTGCACTGGGTGCAGCTCGTTCATCCCGTCTTCATGCTGTCTCGGTCAGCCCAGGGCATTTGTTCAATTGGCATTCGCACATCTCCTCGGTCATGAGGCTTCCAGTCGAAGCGGTGTCGAGTCTTTGTGAGTTATTGGCTTTTACCGCAATTCAGCTTAGACCAACTTGGCTTCCTGGACGGCTCAATGGCTGGAAGGGATGCAGTTCACTGCGCGATAATTTCTCCTTTTCAGCTCCAGTCCCTTTGTAGGTGGCAGTCAAGGCATGGAACTATACGGCTCTCTGATTTGAGAAGAATTGAGGTTGGATACCAGATGGTCCCCTCGACGACGTCAGTAACGGCCCCGGCCCCGGCCCCGGCCTTCGAAATGATGGGCACCGGGGTTTTTAAGTGCACACAGCATACTGATCCACTGGAGACGACAGTGGCCCACCATCACCACGAGGAAACATGCAAGCCAACACGATTGGAGTTAGTGATCTACCTCCTATACCTGGGCTGACCCAGCTCATTAGCAGGTACCGTGCTATCGGTAACAGGAGCGGACAACATCTTCCTTTTCAGAAGTGGTGAAGCCCATCGATCGTTTCCTCGAATCCATCATGACCGAACTGCTGATCTTCACTCCGCCATGGTATGGAGGATACATTCATACGTTGACTTCCATGTTATCAAATATTGCTCACACATGTGAACATCACCAGGCAGCAAAGGGCACATTGTCAGGTCCCTTCCAAATGTGGAAGGCGATGACACCGTCGGGAATACCACGGTAAGCACCTCATAACACATGTCCGTCGTGTCGTCACTTTTCAACATTGAGATATGAAAAGTCTACAACTGCTTGAAGTGAGCTTTGTCTTCTCTCTCGTATGTACTCTTGGCCCAATACTCAGCCATGAGCATGTCCAACATCACTCAACATGACATGGCAACCCTCACTGATGCCAAAGAACTAGAGACTTGGCTTTGGTCAGTTCACTATGCCATCTCTGCCTTGTTCATCGTCCTGCTCCCAGGACGGCTGTATCAACTTCAACAACGACCAGTCAGTGTCAGGTCCAACTGGCGCCAGTACCTCAAACTGGTATTTCCCCTTTCAACGGCTTGCCTGGAATTGGAGAAAGCGGCAGAGTACTTACACTTTCGTTAGGTCATAACGACTTTGTTCTTCATCCAACAACTTGTCACCGCCTATGTCCTTGTCCCGAAATCAGCCGTCACTAGTCCGGTCCTGGTATACCTTCTCTGCGCTATCACAATCATGATGACCGCCCTATCATCGGATAGCAGTTGGCAGTTAAGACAGTGGTTATCTATGTCGAGTGTCTGGGAAAAGAAAGCGTTATGAACGACCAAGAAAGCGGTCATGGCTCGCTAGAGGAGAGAGCCAGCGTTCTCAGCAGGGCGTTCGTCTCTTGGATTGGCCCTGTCCTCAGGGAGGGCTACAAAATGGTCCTGATGAGTGAGAGACTCCCGAGTGTTGACCATAAGTTGGCGTCCGGGAGTCTTCGCGCGTCGATTCTGCGAACGCTCTCCGAATACTGTAAGTTCGAGCTGTGGACTTAGGCGTAACTCCGATATGCTAATAATCTCTTAGCTTCGTCGCCGTTGGCGTTGGTACTGCTCAGATGTCTTCGTACTCCCTTTTTTACAGTTATTGTCCCACGACTCTTCGTCATCGGCTTTCGGTATGGCCAACCGGTGCTAATTCGCTACGCCATCGACTATGTACAATCCCCGAAAACCAACGAAGATAAAGGTTATGTTTTAGTGTTCGTTGCCGCAATCGTCTACAATGGTCTTGCAGTAAGTCAAGTTGATGTTATTCACCCGTGTAACTGACTCTAACATTTCCGTAGCTATCAACAAGGGCGTACCAACAGGGCTCGAACCGACTACAGGTTATGATTCGAGGAGCCCTGCTTGGGTTAGTCCATGAACACTCGTTGCTCGCTCGTTATGAGCCGTATAGCAAAGGGAAGATAGTGGCCTTTGCCACCCAAGTGTTCAAGATGATCGTGCAAGCGTCTCTGCTACTTGCTGCTCAGCCCATCATGGCCGTCACCCTTCCCATATGTACCGTTATCGTGTACGTGATCCAGAAGGTCTACCTGCGCACTTCGCGCCAGCTCCGGCTCCTTGAGCTCGAGAGTCGGGCGGCTGTGAACTCGTCTCTTCTGGAAACCGTCCAGGGTATCAAAACGATCCGGGCATTCGGCTGGCGAACCGAAGTCGCGGTAGAAAACATCCATGTCGTCGACATAAGCCAGCGCCCTTTTTACTTGTTGCTCTGTCTTAACAGGTGGCTCAACGTCGTTCTCAATCTTCTCGTTGCTAGTGTAGCCGTCGGCACAAAGAGATGTTCAGAGAGCGGCTTCGATCATCACCGCGTGGGATTCCTGTTCTGCACCTTCTTGTTATTGCCCAGCCACAACAGATGGGGAAAGAAGGCAGGCGCAATCCGAGCTGTCATGGCCAATGGTCAGAATTGGAGTCTTTCTCTCCATCTCCTTCCCGTTCTCCTCCTCGTCACCGCATTCTCGTCAATCCCGCCAACTTTCCTCTTTTCCGTTTCCGTCTCCTTCCCTTCTTAACCGTAAACCCCAATTCGAAGCAGCATACATCAATTCTAAATCGGATTTATCATATGCTTCCCGTGCGAGTTTCAACGCCTAACTTTTTTCTCCACCACGCAGCTCAATATCGATCAACAAGCCACACACTTACGTATCGGTCCATCACGCCCAAGTGGGAACCATCGAGGCAACGTAGCAGCCCGTCCGCCTATTGCGGAACGTCCAAAGGACAGAAATGCCAAATGACAAAACTTTAAACCGTACAAGCATGTCATGTAACCAGGGTCTCTTACATAACGCGAGGGAGAGAAAGCAAACACGGCATAACCTACTGCAGTACGTGTTCGGCATGTATAATAACCTCCCTGTCCCGCTTGTTTGGGAGCGACCGCTCCTTTTCTTCTTTCCTTGCTCGAAAGATTCTTTGAGTTTAGCCTTCATGCAAGGAGGCATGTTACATTCCCAATGTTAATAGGTACCGACCCGCCGTCCTTTGGTGACAGACTTTTTTTCTGCGTTCGAACGATACATCTTTGTCTCTGTCTGTCTGGCCAGTCCGGCATGTTTTTTGATTAGAAAGTAGGAAGGGCAAGTTCCGCTTCTTATGTCGGATCATACAGGCCGGTTTGATACAGGTAGTTGCCTGGTATCCCTTTGACTTCCTTTTCGGGCTGGCCCGGAGTTTAGGTTGAGTTGTTTGTTGGTTGAGAACTGATGTTTCAAAAAGATATCAATGCCATCTATCTAGTGGTTGATCCCCTTCTGCTTTTTTTTACTTACGGACTTAACCCGAAAGTTGACTGATCGACTTGACCGACCGACCGACCGACCGACCGTCGAGTCTTTTGCCAGTCATGGCCAACAACACCACATCAACATCAACATCAACGCGATCGGCATCAGCTACCGCCGCACACTCAGCTACATCTACCTCTGCCCCCAGCAACAATGCCCCAAACACCCTCTACCATGACGGCGACATCGCCTTCCTCATCCTCTGCACCGCCCTGGTTCTGCTCATGATCCCCGGCGTCGGCTTTTTTTATTCTGGCCTCTCACGTCGAAAATCCGCTTTGTCATTAATCTTCGTCTCTATCCTCGCCTGCGCCGTCACCTCCATCCAGTGGTTCATCTGGGGGTTCTCCCTCTCCTTTTCTCGCAACTTCGCATCCTCGGGTTTCATCGGCACCTTATCCAACGTGTTTTTTATTGGTATTCTCGACCAACCAGTTGTCGAGAAGCCGCACAAGATCCCCGATTTACTCTTTGCTCTCTACCAGAGCTTGTTCAGCGCCATCGCCGTGGTCCTGGCCGCCGGCGCCGCGGCCGAGAGGGGCCGCCTCTTGCCCTGCGCAGTGTTCATGTTCGTCTGGGCCACTCTTGTTTATGATCCCGTCGCCTGCTGGACGTGGAACCCCCATGGGCAGGGCGGCTGGGCTTATGCCATGGGCGTCCTGGATTTCGCCGGCGGCACCCCTGTCCACGTGGTGGGCGGGTGCGCAAGCCTGGCGTACTCGATGGTGCTGGGCAAGAGAAAGGGGCATGGCACGCACGAGCTGAATTATAGACCGCATAATGTTGCGAGCGTCGTCGTTGGGGCCGTTTTCTTGTGGGTCGGGTGGTTCGGGTTCAACGCGGGGAGCGCGCTGGCGGCGAACTTGAGGGCCGTGGTGGCGGCCACGACGACGAACCTGGCGGCTTGTGTTGGGGGAATAACGTGGTGCGTGTTGGATTGGAGGTTGGAGAGGAAGTGGTCGGCTGTGGGATTTTGTTCAGGGGTTGTGGCTGGGTTGATTGCTATTACGCCTGGGAGTGGTGAGTTTTTTTTCTCTTATTTTTCTCGAGAGAATGACTGTTTACTGACGAGTGACGATGAAGGATTCGTCCCCGTCTGGGCAGCCGTCCCGTTCGGTATCCTCGGAGCCGGACTAGCCAACTACGGCACCAAGATCAAGTTCCTCTGCAACATCGACGACGCCCTCGACACCTTCGCTGTCCACGCCGTCGCCGGCCTGGTCGGCAACATCCTCACTGGCATCTTTGCGTCCAAAGATATCGCTCACCTGGACGGCGTCACGCTCATCGACGGCGGCTGGCTCGACCACAACTGGAAGCAGATCATCTTCCAACTGGCAGGCTCGTTCGCTGGCGGAGTCTACTCCTTCGTCATGACCGCTCTGATTGTGTTCGCACTGGACCATATCCCGGGCCTCAGCCTGAGGGTGTCGGAGGCGGCAGAGGTGATGGGTATAGATGATTCCGAGATTGGCGAGTTTGCGTACGACTACGTGGAACTGATGAGGGAAGTTGGCATTGATGGGGGAGGAGCAGGAAGCATCATGGATGGCGTGGGTGAGACGGGGAGCATGTTCTCTAATACGCAGCTGAGACAGCAGCAGCAGCAGGTTGGGAGGAGTGCGAGTCCTACGGCGGTGGCTGGCGCAAGGACATTCACGAGAGAGGATACGAAGGATTCGGGGGTTGTGTATGGTGGTGGACAGACTTCGTTTTATCAGTAACCGTTTTGGAACTGAAAATGAGAGTGGATCTGCGACCTGGTGTTTTGAAATGGGTAGCTTTTTGGTTGTGGGAAGGGAGTCATAATCTTTGTCATCTCCAACTGCACATAATTCATTTGTATCCACACCGATAATGTTAATCACAATGATATGAAGACACCTCGTTCTACTTCAATGTCCGCTTGAAGTCCCCGCTGTCACCACTATGATGAAGAGCTTTCTTGTCCGGTTTTTGTCAGTATCGTTCCTTCCACTCTTTCTTTAGCCAATCCTGCCCCTTCCTCCTTCCCCCTTTAACGCCTATCCCCTCCCCAATCTCCAATACCGATAATACAACCCGCTACTTCCCAGCCCAGGAAACACTCCCATTGCCCATATAGCCCCTTCTTTCCAAGTCCCGTTCCCAACACTAGCAGTTCATTCCATGTGATCTGAAGTCGCTAATGGTGCAATGGTATGGAGTGTCATTCTCCTCCCCCAAGACATACGTAAGTGATTTCCAACATCTCCATCAGCTCCGGGTTCGATTCACAATGAAAGTGAACCTTATGTGTATATGTGATATTGGATACCCGACAGACAGATAGACAACCTCAACGCTCGTATGATGAATACGTATCGTTTCACAGAAGGAACCTTATATGGGAACCGATGACTGGAAAATCTTTCGATCTCTGACTTCCGAGAGCGTTTGGAGGTTGTCTGACTTTTGTTTGTTCAGTATTTCATGATCCAGAGGAAGATAGATGCATTGTGACATTATTACCTATTAACCGATGGTGTTCTCCAGGTCTCCCAATTATCTTTTTTTTCTTTTTTTTCTCCCTGCATTTCCTGATATTCATGCACCGACCCTCATCCCAATCATCCTTTGTATTCTTTTGATATGCCAAAACATATATAAGTGCGTTGAGGCCTCGGTCATAGTGTAGGACTGAGTATTCTCTACGTTCGCAATCGAGGTGACACTCGTTCTTTTTGGGTGAACCATACATACCACACATTTTCCAAATTGATTGAAATTTGAATGCTTACGAACTTAATATTCCATTGGGTTTTAAGAGATTGGGGAGATAAAGACAAAGAAAAGAGAACACGATGTGGTCCACGTGGTGGTCACAAAAACAGAAAGGGAGGGGGGAGAGAGAAAGGGAAAGCGAAGCAGCCAAGACACACGCATGGTGAAGTATATAGGCCTAACTGTGCAAGCGGATCTTCAACAATAACAGGGATTGTAGTATAGTGGTCAGTACTTCTCGTTGTGGTCAATTCGACATACAACGAATCCGAGAGGACCCCGGTTCGATTCCGGGCAATCCCATCTTTTTTCGCTTTTTTTCGTGTTTGTTGTCCCCGTGCCTTCTGTTTTTCTTTTCTCTTTTCTGGCGTTTTTCTTTCTTTTTTTGGTCATGAGATCGTTCTAAGATGAGAAAAACTGATGTTCGGAAGTCTTTGGGACAGAACGGCGGTGATGGTCGTAGTAAGTGCTATTCGTTGTGATTCAGATGAATACAACTGAATGACAGCGATGACTATGGACGCACAAGAGGCTGAAGGGAAAAAAAAGTCAACATCAGGATCATATCAGCAGTGGACTCTCGTAAACACCACTCACAAAGTCACAAAGAACAGGTACATAAGACGGATCGATCATAGACAAAATTCATGTTTTCGTTGTCAAACGGTACCATAACATTACACCACCGCCAACCTATCTATCCATAAGACCATTCTAGCTCTGATGCTTGTAACTAAGAGTTAGGTATAATATATACATACGATAGTACATTTCGCAGGAGTTCGTCCAAACCTGCTTTGGTATGTTATACAATGCTTTTGCGCACTTCTCTCTCCTCCCATTCTTTTGAAGCGCGCGCCTCCCTCCCCAGGTAACCCTATGTAGTATATAGTCGAACAATAAGATAAAAATGGTATAAAGTCCTCTTGGACAAGAAGGGAAATATGAGCCCCAAAATGCTATGCAATCAGAATCCAAAAATAATGCTTGCTTCTTCTATTCCCCCCCAAAAACGCGATGTCTCAAAACACAACCCTACCCAACCCCATCTGTATCCCCCTCTCCCATCCTTCCCTCAGCTTTCTATAGTCATACCCATGGTCACCTTTATACCTTATCATCTGCCTTGCTGCTGCTGCTGTTCCTTTCTCATCGCAAACAAGTTCAGTCTCCTAAGCCCTGACCTCCGTAGCGCCCGCAAAGCTCTTGAACCGCTCTTCAAAAACCTTGACCCTCTCCTCCTCCATCATCTTCTGCAGCTTCCTGGTCTGGCGAACCGCCTCCTCGCGCTCCTCCTGAAGAGTCATGACCTCGATCTGGGCCATGTTCATACGGCTGACGACTTCCTGCATTTCCGAGTCGGCAGCCATCAGGGCGCCTTCGAGCTGGGCGACGCGGGCCTTGAGGGTGGTCACATCCTCGGCCATGTTACCCTCGGCTGCAGCCGACGAAAGGACTCCAGAAGCCCGCGGCCGGAGGTTGGTCGAGACATGCGAACTAGAATAGAAGGAAGAAGACGATGAAAGTAAAAAAGGGCTCGACATGCGAGTGGTACGGGGTGTGGCATCGCTCTTGCTCGCCAGGCTCATACTAAACATGGGGCTGAGGGGGGACTTGGGCGGGAATGAACGCGGGGAAAGACCACGCATGGCGGCCGCCGAGCCAGCGGGCTCGCGGAGACGCAGGAGGTGGATGTTATGACTTTCCTTAAGCGTCTGCAGCTCTTCCTCGTGACGGTTCACGCGCTCTTCAGCGTTGGTTTGCGCGGCAATTACCTGTTCCTCGAGCTCCCTTAGGCGCTTTTGGAGACTGGCAATGCGCTCCGTGCTAACGCGCTGGTTAGCCTCACCGCGAGCGACGGTATCGGCCAGCCGGGCGCGGAGTGTAGCGTTGATGGCGAGCTGAGCGCGCACCTGCTGTGCGAGTTCCTCGACGCGGCGGGCTGAGTCAGACAGTTGCTCAGCTAGAGTGAGCTCGGCGTCAATGTGTTGCTTTTCCGACTCCCGGAGGGATTCGAGCTCAGCAAGCTGGGCAACGTTATCGTCGCGAGCCATATCACGCTCCGTCACAACAGTTGAGAGAGAGTGCTCAAGACGAGCAATGGCAAGCTGCATTGCCTCGTTCGAGGCAGTGCTGTCCTCGAGGTCCTTGATACGGACGAGAGCTTCACTGTAGGTGGCTTGCAAGTCTGCATAAGCTCTCTCCAAGGACGCCGAAGACACGGGAACGAGAGCGTCTTCGTTGCTGTAATTGGACATGTAGCTGCTGCGAGCAAAGCCCTCGGGAATGAGAATGTCCTTCTCCCTGAGAAGGCTACGCAAGGAGGTGATTTCCTGCTCGGCACGGTCAAGATTCATCTTGAGGCCACCAAGACCCTTCTCGACCTCCCACTTCTGGTCAATGGCTTCCTCAGCCCGGCGGCGCAGAACGGCAATTTCGTCGCGCAGGGTGGCCACCTCCTTTTCGTATCCACCCCGAGGCGAAGACGAGAGAAGACGGTCACGCTCCTGCTCGAGAAGCTTGATTTTCTTGGCGTTCTCGCGATTCTGGAACTCCTGTCTCTCAAGAAGACTGCGAAGAGCATTGTGCAGTGCGTCGCGCTGTGCCTCAACGTCCTTCAGTCTGTCGGCCAGGACCTCGGTACGGGGCTCAGCCGCCGCAAGATGCTTTGTAGTGTTTGACCGGGCAAGGGACATGGGGCGGCCACCTCTCTTAATAGAGCTGCTATTTGTGCCCGCAACGGAGGTCGAGCGTGAAAGAACCATTGACATGCGGGTTCCTGTTTGTTTGAGTTCATTGTTCTCCGACTTCAAAGTGCGAAGTTCCTGCTCCAACTTGCGCAGCTCGGTGTTCTCAAAACGGAGTGCCTCGAGCTCTTGTTGAAGGTCGTCGATCTCCGCGCTCTCGGTCCTCAGTGACTGAAGTTCGTTCTGCTGGCTGCTGAGCTGAGCATTTGCTGATTTGAGCAGTTGCACCTCCTCGTGCAACTTGCTGCACTCGCTGTGTTCGAGCTTGATGGCATGAAGCTCTTCCTGTAGCCTGTCGACATCTGAGTTTCCAGACCTCAGTGCTTGGAGCTCTTCTTGCAGCCTATCGCACCCTGTGTGTTCAGCTCGGAACTGCTCAAACTCATCTTGCAGTTTGGCGAAGTCCGTGTTTCCGGACTTCAGGTGTTCGTACTCCTCGCGGTACTTGCCGAGCTCGGCGTTTTCAGCCTTCAAGAGATCGACCTCCTCCTGGATCTTACCAAGCTCCTCGTTTTCCGTCTTGAGAGATTGAACCTCTTGCTGCAGCCTGGTCGCATCATAAGCGAGCCTCTCGTTTTCTGCAACTTCCGTCTCCAAGCCTTCGACACGTGCGCGGAGTTGAGGGACAATTTCGTCGCGTAGGTTGTCTCGCTCGTTCGACGCGTTTTCCAGCTCGCCCTTGACGGCACTGAGGAGATCTTCTAGGTTCTCCCTCGTCTGGCTCTCTTCGGAAAGCCTTCGTCGCAAATCGTCGCATGTGGCTTCGAGCTCCTTGATCCTGTCGCTGGTTTCCTCGTTTTGAACGTTGGCAACATCAATCATGGATGCTCGCTTTGAAAGTTCCTGGATCTGCTCGTCGAGGGCACGGCGCCTAATGCGCTCATCTTGCAGCTTGGTGGTAAGCTCAAGTCTGATCTGCGCTCGTTCCTGCTCCGCTTTGCGCTTGACCAGCGTGATCTCCTCCTTGGCTTGATCATCGTCACTTTTGTTTGATGAACTGTGTCCCGAGTCGGAAAAGTAATCGCTTGTTCTTTTCCCGGATGCGTTGGGGTTGCCGTTGTTAACCTGTTCCTGTAGCTTGTCCACCAGGTCCTCCAAGTCCATCTCACGCCGAATGGATGCAGCCAACTCGGCGCCAATGGCTCTCAGTTCGTCCTCCATTTCGTCGATCTGATACTGCGATGTCTCACTGGGCGGCGGCGTTTGTAGGTAGTCTTCGAGCCTCTCGGTTTTCGCATTGGTATGACTAGGTGTCCTGAGCAGGCGTGGGGATTCATCTGCGTGGATTGATCGTCTCAAAGAATAAGGAGACGGGGACGGGATGGGCGAGATGTCTTCTTTGTCTTCCGAGAACTCGGTTGTGGAAGATTGTGGCGTGGTGGCCCAGTTGCCATAGAAGTTGGCGTCCAATTGGGACGAAGCTGGCGATTTTGGCAAAGGTCTACTAAGATTATTGTTCTCTCCCGGGGTTGCAACGAGCGGAAAGGCCCGTTGTCGATGTTCACTATCTTCTGCTGGCGCAAGATTTAGATGTGGAGGGGGAGACCTTCGAGAAGACATCGACATGGTACTGGGCTTAACAATGGGATTGCGCCTGTCATGTGTCTCTTGCGAGTGAGTATTAGTCGTCGCGGTGGCGTTGGTATAGGGAGCCGCAACCTCGTCCAATGGCCGAGTGGTCACACCAAGACTGCCGGCGCTTAGATGCCGGTCTGGTGACACTGACAATGGGCGCCCTGTCTCAGCCGACGCGATTATCGGGCTCTCCTTCAAAGTCTTTGTGGACTGCAGGTCGCCGGTATTATAGAAATCGGGACCTTGATGTTGTACAGAATGATCGAACACGGTGCTTGTTCTACATGGAAGAGTTGCAGGTCAGTTTATGCTTCACCCGCATTTAGCCTGCCTAGACGACGAGATGACCTGAACCAGACTCTCGGGTATACAAGGACTTACGACCGTTGGTTGTTGCTGTTATACTCGGGATTCGCCGGCAAATCGGAAGCGTGGGCAGCAGAAGGACGAGGAGGTTTAAGCGGAGGACCAAACTTGGCGGGGAATTCGTACAGAGTAGGGCTATCCAAAGAACACGATCTCGAGAAACGGGACTCGGGACGGGGCAGATCGCGGATAATGTCAAGATAGTTCCTTCCCGGAGACGAGAAGCGGGTAGCCAAGGGTGAAGCCGAAGATGATAACGGCTTGCGCTTGATGGGGGCCGGGGTGTAAGCGAGGCTTTGGGACCGGCCTTTGCTGGGACTCGGGGTCGGGCGTTGGTGGTCGATGGTAGGCAGTGGAGGGAACTGATGGTCCGTCTCCAGTTGGTCCAGTGTTTCCTCTGTTTCGTCTGATGTCGAAGGTCCGAGCCCGTGTGGCGGGAGAAGGGACGGCAGCTGTGGGTATTTCTTTGAGAAACGTGGTGGTGTTCTATCGGACGGCACAGCACCAACAGGCTCGACGACGGCTGAACGTGCAGGAGGCGGGTAGGAATTAAGGAGAGTGGTAGCCTCGGGCAGGTTCGTGTCGAGCTGTGGATGATGATGTTGTTGGTGTTGTTGTTCTTGGTATTGTTGTTGTTGTTGAAGAGCAGGGCCAGAATCGAACCCTCTCTCGTCAGGGGAAGAAGGGACGAAAGTAGCCATAATGGTGGCTGAGGCTAGGGCAGCGGTAGTATATGAAGAAACGAAATGACCCCAAGTCAACTAAGGTAAGGGTGCGATGCTAAGTGTGGTATCTGCTGCAACGTGGACGACGGTAGTGGCGTTTGGTGGTCTAGAGAGGTCGCTAGAGATGGTCTCCTCGGCTGGTCTGGGTAATGGGCCTTGAGGTCGAAATTCGAAACCGAATCTACAACGGGGACCTGATCATCCTCATCATGGGCTTCGATTGGATGTGGTTGATTGGGGACTGGACAATTAATTGCCGGACAGTCAATCACTTCCCTTCTCAACTGTAAAAAGGGCTGAAAGGGAAAGGTCGCAGAAAGGGAGAGCCAGAGCGAGACGCGGAAGTGAGTGAGACCTTTACAGGAACAAGAGAATGACAAGGCTCCGGGGTCTAGTACTATGGGGTCTGGTGTGTAATCTTTGACGGAAGGAGTGGAGGGAACAATTTAACAACAAGCGAGTAAACGAATTGAAATTGGTTGGTAGTGTAAGTGATTCAAAAGGGGGCAACTTCCCTCGCTCTTGTTTTCTGAAAACTGAGAACAAGTTGACGCCGGCTCTTCGTTCTCTCTTCACTTGCCATCGATGTCTCCCTCCCTCCATTCCAACTTCTTCCCACATGGCGCTAGCCAGTAGCAGTCGCGCTCTTGCCGTGACAGAGGTCGCTCACTGGCGCCATTGATCCAATTTGGGTCAAGAGGGAAAGAGAGGAACATCCGAAAAAAGGTGGGAGTGGAAGTGGAATTGGAAAGTGGGATGGCGCAACAAACGCTCCAAACGCAACCTCCACTGTGTTTCCCAGTGGCTCCCAGTGGTCCTCCAGTGGAATCGCCCCCAAAACCGCTTCTTACCATTGGGCAAGGCCGTTTCGTACCTTGCAGATTGGCCCTGCAGAGCGCACGGCCCTCTCCCTCATCAATTCTCCAATCACCACGTCTTGTCAGGGGTTTCCATTGTCGACCTTGAATGCATCCATTCTTGCAAAGGGGCTGTTCCTGTTTGTCAGCTCGACTTGTCTTCTGGTTTGAAGTTGCGCATTTGCGAATCATATGAGCCACGAACCTCTGAAGAAAACAAAAAGACCTCAAGAATGAGTTGAAGCTGAAGGCAACCAGGGTGACCAAGACAATTTCCCGTAATGCAAAACGGAATGGCGTCAAAGGCGGGAACTTGTCAAGTCCCGGAAGCGCCCATGCCTTTGCCATGATTAAGATGGGGTAAACCAATAAAAGCAATGGCAGGGGTTTGAAGTTCTAGCCTGAAGATAGGGTTGTCCTTCGTTTTCGGTTTCTCACTTGTCTCTAATCTTAATGAAAGCCGGCGTGAGCTCATGTTCAACTAGTGTACCCAATGGAATCGGACCGTTGACAACTTAACCACCGCTGTGCGGCGCTTCTCAAGACATGAACGAGAACGGAAAGAAGACATAGCATGCGGTATTACAACGGCACGGAAGGCACGAGTTCTCCAGACTTTTATGAGGTAATGAGGACACGAAAGAGTTCCACAAGGTCGTTCCATCCGGCGGCCACCGCGATCTCGGTCACAGCGGCGCGAAGTCGATCTCGCACCATCTGATCGTGATCATGTGCGTGGAAGCGCCGGCCTCGTTTCCAGATGGCCGGCTGGTCATCCGAGGAATAAAAACCCAACGGGAGTTATGCGACTTTTTGCGCATCAGGGAAGCGCCCACTGCGACTACCCACTATGCATGCAACCGTCCGAAAAGTCATTGTTGACAACAACAAGGAACCATGCTTCATTGAAGGTCGGTTGTCTTTTGACGATTGTTGTTGACATGGTCTTTTCTGAATTCGGAGAAGTGACTGCTCAAACCATGAGAGACTACTCCATCTATTGGTATCACGAATCAGGATATGTTTGTAGGTTACTGAATTAGTGAACTCCATCAGTTCGTGACTGGATCGGTCTCCGAAACATGTTTCTTTCTCCAGTGAATCTTCACCAAGCTATATCCTTGTTAACTCATATAGACATTTGATCAGTTCCGAGATATTCGTAACGTTCGCAATAGTCTCTCGATTATCGGAGTCAAGAATTGCTCTTTGTTCCAAGATTCCTGGCCAACCTATTACTTTCAACTTACTCTCAACCGCACTTAGCTCTTCATATGACGTAGGTCGAGGTCTCATCCATATGTTCAAAGCTTAACAAGAATCTTCTCCTCGTCTCCCCTAGACTTCCTCTTCAACTTCTTCCCACTCTTTTTCATGCTCAAATTTCGGTCCCGTCTTTGTGGATGTAGCCTAGAATGACTGGAACGTTACTCCCGGGCCGGAGAGTCCGCAATGGTGAATACGGTATGTCGTGATGATTGAAAGAGGTCCCTTCAGAACCCAGTCGGGCGGAGAGGCAAGCATCCGGAAGAGAAAAGATGAGCACGATCGAACATGTCTCAAAGTTGAGAAAATGGAAGCCGACGCAGGAAAAAAGGAAAAAAGGAAAAGGCTCGGCTGCCCAAGCCTGGAGTTGAACTCAACGCCAGCTACATAACCTACGAAAATTTCCTTGGCTCCCAGCACACCTACCACGTCGGCTACTGGGAGTTGCTGGAAGGTCTGAACTTGGGGCTTATATGGTCCCAGCGAAGGTCCTGCAGCTGGAAAGCTGGGACTCGTGCCCGGGAGTGTCGCCCAAAGACAGGTAATTATGAAATCATTAGAGGGAAGACCCTTTGTGAGGTACACTTGGATGTGCGTGTTGCTGCCGGCATCTTGAAAGTTGAGGGCGTTGAAGATTTGGACATACTTGCTTATAAGTTTGTCCGCGGCCTGGCTTCGGATAGTCGGGAGGTCGGGGTATGTGGCCTGGGGTGCTAAGAGGTAAATAAAAAGCAATGCTGTGTTTGTTCAAGTATCGCCAGGGTAATCACCACTTGGAATCATCACCATTCACCCCAAACGTGGTAGCGTGGTAATCAGGCGTCGACTATACCGCTCCTCTGCGGGAAGAACTGAACTGAAGCTCTTGAGATTCGTCTTGATTGGCACCAAGTTTCCAGAACTATAGGTTACATACCTACTGCCTGGCAGCATTTCCCTGCTTGCAATATTGAATAAGCTGTGTCTTGCTTGGGAAGCAGGCCTTGTTGTTGACTAGCAAGCTTCACCATAGCATATAGCCTCCTCATCTGGTATAAAGATGAGTTTTAAGTCTCACGAACCACAGCAGTAGCGGATGACTTGGTGACGTTTTCGAATCTCGATGCTTGCCCCTGGCCGCAGATAAGGCCCCCCACTTCTCCACTTTGAGGATCGCCGTGTAAGATGCTGTGATTGGCCAGAAAACCCCTGAACGCGGGAAGGCTCTCACCTGAAGCTGTCGTTTCTGCCATGGCGTGTTAAGCATTTGCCCCTAAACCCGGGCAAAACACTATCATGGTCGCCGGCGCAACCGCAAGGCAACCCAAACCGGGAAACACATGAACCAGCTCCCCGTTCTCAACCTGAATGACAACATTCGATCATACTTCGTTACAGAACGATACTAGCTTCGACATAGCACTTTGATCTACACGCATATTCCGCAACATCATCTTCTGAGCTTCTCGCCGCTTGACTTTAGTTCCTCCGCTTCCCGGTTCCAGCGGTATCATCCGATTGTTTTCCCCGTCGGCTATCGTCCAGCTCGAATCCGATCCAGGATAACATCAAAACAGCTACTCGTCAGCACACGCACGGCAACCAAGCCCGCGCTCTCGCCGATTGCATGCTTCGCGGCTCTAGCTAGCCTCGCTCAATGGTGGCTAGGTAAGGTCACCGCCCACGCCATACACACCAACCTAGGCCCCGACGAGTTGCGAAGCGCATCGAATGAATGCAACCTCTAAACCCATTCCTCAGCGCTTTCGCCAAGAGCCCTTATCTCGCCCAGTGCTCGCCCCCTCAGCAGCACATTCTCCTTGTCCCGACCACCGATGTCATCCTTGACTCTCGCGACACCGAGACGGGCGCGCCCTTGTCGGCTTCCGTAGCCTCCGACGAGTTCATCGGGAGCCATGTTCTGCGCATCCTTCCGCCCAAGGGGGGGCCTGGCGCGGGAGCCAAGGAGCCCGCGCAGAATCTGCGTGAAATGAAGGGCAAACCCAAGCTGTACAGCACCATCAATGGCAGGACCATTGTCATCAAGGACAACTATGTCTACAGCAACAAGGGTACCGAGCGCCTCCCACAAGATTTTAGAAAAGCTGTGAACATGTCGCTTACTAAATAACAGGATTCAGAGCCTTGGCCCAAGCCAACCTTCTTCACGACGCCCTTTGGTACCCCGATACTCTCGAGCTCAAGCAGTTCCTGGTCTACTTCATATCGCGTCCGCTGGTCGGATCATGGGAAGAAGTCAACATCACCCCGGCTCTATTGCCGCCCGATCCGAGCACCCGACTCAAACCTATAGCAGCTGCGTCGGACGCACCCAAAAAGAAGGACATTAGGAGCTTCCACGAACTCCTCAATCACTTTCCCGCCATTGCAAGGCAGATGCAAAACGGTCTCGAGAAGCTGTTCCGCGAATTCACCCTTGTAGTCGAACGACCGCTACCGCCACCTCCTTCCGCGACCGTCATCCCTGACCCTGAATCCATCAATGGCCCCATTACACATGCGGTTCGAAACGTACGATCGAACAGTACGGGAAGCATCAGCTTCACGAGGAATCCAGACTTGACCGAGAGCATATACAGCCAGGATGATGAGGACATTATGAGGGTGGCATTGGAGACCGCCGTAACATCAGCCATTGACCTTTTCCAAAATGTCGATAAGCAACAATTGTCTCTGCTGGGCGCAACTACCGACTTGACTGGGCCGGTCGTTGAGCGTATGATTGAACGTTATGTGACGGAAAACGTACACTACATGTTGTTCCCCCGCTTGACGACGCTTCGACGGCCAGATGATCTCGAGCTGGAGGCCAAGATTCGACAGATGGACAACATCGATATCTCTCAGCTGGGAATTGTTATGGACGGTGGGTCGCGAGCAAAGCGCCATCTCATCTCGAGACTAGGGCGTGCCGTGGATGAGTTCCGAAAAATGACAAACGCTAGCTGTCCTCAGGAGATGATGGAAATTCTTCTTTCGACTGCCAAGGCAGCAACGCAGCTCGCCCTACCCGAGCCTCCACAAACGTCGGGACCGGCTTCAGAGAAGCCCATTCTGACCATCAACGCCGACACTCTAGTGTCTCTGCTGTTGTACGTTGTCATCAAAGCTCAGATCAAGCATCTCCAGGCGCGTCTGAGCTATATTCGACATTTCATCTTCATTGATGATGTTGATAGTGGCGAGATCGGCTATGCGCTCAGCACCTTCGAGGCTGTTTTGGCGTATCTTGACCGTGAGTCCGGCGGGCTACGCAGAGCTAGTCGTCGGAACAGAGCCCTTTGGGACGCGGTATCAAAAGGCGACATGGTCGAGCTAAAGAAGATTATGGAACCCGAAACAAATGCCAGCGATGACGCTCATTATGCAGTTGAATCTCGGCCCTCTTCACGCAGGGCATCGGGACACGACTGGAACTTTGCAAATGGGGGTTCAAGTCTGTCTTCAACGACCTTCTCTGTATCCGAGCGTTTCTCTGAAGGTTCTGGTCTCAGTCATGTATTTCCATTCCAGGACGGAGCAACTGACGCTATCGACATCGATCCTTTCCAGGCCGAACCATTGCCTCTGCCAAAGAAAGTCAAAAGGGTATCAATGGACACTCGAAGTATGTCAATGTCGAGTAGCTCGGAAATTTCCTTCAGATCTAGGTCAGCAAGCATCGCCACGGCATGGACGGGTGGAGTTGAAGGCGACACTAGTATTGAACGCCTCGCCCAGACCACAGATGCACTTGGGGAGTCAGTACCAATGATGGCCATCCAAAACGGTCGTGTTGAGGTCTTGGAGTACCTCTTGTCACTGAGCCAGTACTTTCCTGCCCATGTCCTGCTGGAAGATCAAAACAACGCCGGCACAACCTTGATGAGCGCTGCTGTCCAGTTAGGTGAAGCCAAAGTCATCAACATGCTGCTGAACTTGTTCCTCGAGTCAACGCCGCGCGATCGACTTGGAGAATATCTCGCCATACAAGATACATGGGGTCGTAGTGCTGCGCATTACCTCTTTCACGCACCCTTTCTAATAAAGCTCATAGGTGAAATGCTACCCTGGCGGCAGAAGGACAAAAACGGACAAACGCCGTTATTCGCATTATGTCGGTCGTATGATCATGCCAACTACTCTATCATGGTGGAGGAAGGTCTTGATTTTGCTACGAGAACTCAGGGTGATGGTCAACCTCTGCATCTGGATGATCATGTTGATTCCAAGGGCAATACCCTTCTCCATATCATCAACGACCCGAAGCTGGCTTTACGAATCCTGCAACATTGCGATGTTGACGTCAATGCAACAAACGAAAAGAGGTTTACCCCCTTGATGTTGGCCAGCAAGTATGGACGTTTTGATATGGTGCGGGTACTCTTCGGAGATCCTCGCGTCGATGTTGCGGCCAGGGAGCTTCGAGGCTTGACAGCCGTAGAATTGGCCAAAGATGACGAAGTCCGCAACAAGATCGACGACCTCACCTTGTTCTCGCTCATACCAGGCTCCGACTCGCGCACAACGGGTGTGGTACGATCCTACTTCGTGGAGGATACGTCCATCCGCTTTGTCTTGAAGTCGGGGGCACCGGTTGATCGGTATAGCTATGCCGTGACGACGTGCCGTCGATCTTTGACAGATTTTGAGCACCTTGTTAAGTTGCTAGAGATAGAGAACCCTTCATCATGGATACCGTCTCTGTCGGATGTGCGGTCGCCGACCCAGATTCTCTCCAGGCCAAGCCGAGCGGTGCTCAAGGATCTCCAGATTCGGATGGATTGGTTCTTGCGGGTGCTCCTGGCGCATCCTACGTTTGCTACTCACGAGATGCTTTGGGAGTTCTTCCTGGTGCCTGACTTGCAGCTTGACATGATGGCCGAACGGAGTAGGCTCAAAGCGGAAGCGCTAACGGAGAAAATCCACGACGAGATGGAGCCTGTCATAGACCTAAGGGAGGTTGAGCAGTTTGTCGACCACGCTCGTGATATCGTCAGGAGCGTGCACTTTTCTACGAGGAGCGTGGCCCGGAGGGCCAACGTAGTTGGGAATGTTGCCATGGGTAAGTCATTTCCCTTCATAGACCTCTCGAGACATCGAACCCCTTACTAACAGCGCCCCCAAAACAGACCTCTACGACGCATCCCAACTCCTCCACCGCGCTCTTACCACCTTCCCCTTCCTCCCCGCCTCCCACCTAACCGCCATGGAGCTCTACGTCCGCGCCCTCGCCCCACCCCAAAACTCGCCAACAAACCTCTTCTTCAACGCCTTCCTGACCCTTTACTCCAACGTTGAAGCCATCCTCCGCGCCCTTGCCAAACCTCCGCGAACCATCGCTAAGATCGTCTCCATTCGCCGCGAGGCCGAGCGCAACTACAACTCGCTTAACCGGTCGTCGCGCTGGCCACTCGGTCTTCTGGACGAGACGAGGCAGCGGATGAACGAGGAACGAGAGGAGAAGGCTAAGAATGCGGAGCGCGAGGCTGAGATGCTCGGTAGAGAGCTAAGGTATGCGCAGCAGACTGTAGCGGGCGAATTGGCGGGGTGGAGGGATATGCATGAGAAGATGGGACGGAGGGCGATTAGGGAGTTGGCGAGGGGAATGTTGACTTTGGAGAGGGGGAGGATGGAGGGGTTGAAGAGGGCGCTGAGGAAGGTTAAGGGGGTTGAGGTGGGGGGTTTGATGACGGATTTGCGTGAGAGTGTTGTTGTTGATGGAAATGGGGTTGGTGGTGGGAGTAGTAGTGGTGGCCATGGTGGGAAAGGAAACGGGAACGGGAACGGGAACGGGAACGGGAACGGGAACGGGAACGGGAACGGGAACGGGAATGGGAATGGGAACGGGAGAGGTGTACCAGGCAAAGGAGTCGTCGGTGTTGGAAAAGCCCCGGCGACGATAGCTGCCAGTACGGTGGTTGCGACGGGGAGGATCGATGATAACTTGGTATTGTCTCCGTTACCGAGTACGAATGGTGGGGCAACGGCAGACAGAGGGATATAATATAAATGCCCAGGGTACAAGACCGGTGTTAGATTCTTTTTTCAAGCGATGTACTATACAACATGGAACCTGGGCAATGGCTTGATCGGGTGCCTGGCGATGAGGTTTGGCTGTCGAGACAACCTGAAAGTATGGAAAATGTGATACATGAAGGGAATTAGAGCTTGGAAAGTGCGACGGAATATTCGGATGTTACAGTGTTCCTTCTGTGTGCACCCCTTTTCCGTCTCTTCTTCTTTCCCACGCCTTCTGGCTTTGAAGAGGCAGGTGCCCCGCCCAGAGAGTATTTCCTGGCAGGTGCGATGGGCTGTTACGCACGAAAGCGCCCAGTGTTCCAGGTTTCTCTTGGGTACACAAGTACGACGGTTGTCTACTCGGATTACTTCACATTTTTGCCTTTCGCACCGCTTCATGGACGCAACAAAATGCCTCCATCTTCATTCCACCGAGCTTCGCTTTTTTGCGCCTCCAATCTTTCTGTACCTTTCTTCTCCCTGACATATCTCCAGCACAACCAAACAAGCGATCACGACCGCCTTCCATTGTATCCATAGACCCGAGTGAGACATTGAGTTGCCCGTTTTGCGCTCGCCGATTACCAAAAGCTTCCCGCCGGCTTCCATTGCCCAGACTCGAGAGGCATTGGGCAATCCCGAGGTGAGTACAATGCACACGTCGAAAGTTTTGTTAGTTCAAAATATCTCGTCACCTTGTCCTGGCGTTTCTCAGCTCAGCTCATGTCCTCTGCCATGAAGGCCTTATCCCACCGTTGGTATTTGATTTATCACATGTTTTCTCTCAATACCTAAATATTTCGAAACATCATAGCCGCGTCTTGGACGAGTTGAATGGATCTCGTTTTGAATACCAAGCTAACAAATAAACCAACATTAGGCTGCAGAGGGAACAATCACGAGGCTATACCACTCTTACTTATTCCCTTTATTTTGGACGTCTTGGCCAGCGCATTGGCCTGAATTGTCTCTGGCATGAATTGGCGGTTTGCCAATCGGCGGACTGACTGTGACGACGAAGGAGGAGGACGCTATGATGGAGAAGGAGATGGAAAACGAGACAAAGAAGAAGAGGGAGAAAAAGAGGGAGACGGAGACGGTGAAGGAGGTTACGATGGAGATGGTTACAGTCTTTTCGATGGCAATAGCAGACGTGAATGCAGAGTCCGGATACCCCAATTCAATTTCAATCCGCACGGCCTGCCGACATATGGATCCACAGACAGAGAGGCCATGTTCGACATTTCAAGCGCTATACGCGAAAAAACCAAAACCAAGATCAACGAACTGGATATCCAATGTCAGATATGTCGAAAGGTTTTACAGATGGCGTGGGAAGTCACCAATTATCCCCGAACCCCATCAGATTGGGACTGGAAGATTGGAAAAATGGAAGAAATATTCGACAGGGTTACATGCGCAAAACACCAGGACTTCTTCGAGTACGCAATCAACCAATGCTTGGGCGAAAAAGAGTGTCTATCAACATATTTCCTCTCCTTCGGAAGATACCACGGATCGGTCATCGATGTTATAATTCGTCGCGAAGAGCCTTACCCGATTAGAATTTCGGAATTCAACCGGCGCGCTATTTTGGTTTATGATACTAGGAATAGGGCTAAGCCCTGGATTCGGAAGGGCCGTGAGCTATATTCCTCGGTCCTTCGCAGAGATATCGATTGCGACTTCATCGATCCCACCTTGTTCAGGTCGTGGAATGAGCACTGCAAGTGGTCCCATGGGACCGAATGTTGCAACCAAAAGATCATCGGCTTGGAAGTACCGCCAAGTTGGCTGATAGATACGAAGCGCATGTGTCTTGTCCCCGGCGCTGGGCATATCAAGGACTATGTTGCATTGAGTTATGTCTGGGGCAGAATTCCAATGTTGAAGACAACCTGCGCAAATCTCGCTTTTCTACAAGAAGACGGAGCATTTTCAAAGTTCTTCTTCTTCGGCAATATACCGCCGACAATTCAACACGCCATACGGATCGTCAGCATGCTCGAAGAGCGATATCTTTGGGTAGATGCCCTTTGCATTGTGCAGGATGATGCGATTCATCTGCACCATCAGCTTCGTCACATGGCGTCGATATACGAGAACGCATCCCTGACTATCATAGCTGCTGATGGAAAAGACGCAAATTCCGGGATACCAGGTTTAAAAGGTGTATCGAAGCCAAGAAAACTTCCACCCATTCTCAAGTTGACGGAGGAGACCAGCGTTACACTATCAAGCAACTCAGGGGCACTATACAACTCAACCTGGGGCAAGAGAGGTTGGACATTGCAGGAACAAATATTTTCAACGCGAAAGCTTATCTTTATTGATGGCACTGTATGGTGGAGCTGTGCACGAGGCAAATATGCCGAGGAAGACAACAATCCCTTTTCTGGTACTGTCATACCAGTTGACGGATACGCCA
This sequence comes from Neurospora sp. FGSC 26628, assembly GCA_009805345.1. Lineage (NCBI taxonomy): Eukaryota > Fungi > Ascomycota > Sordariomycetes > Sordariales > Sordariaceae > Neurospora > Neurospora sp. FGSC 26628. Next base: position 174,284 of record RAOO01000057.1, read on the forward strand.
ATTGGCAGTCATTTTTGCATTACATATCCGATCCCACAGATGCACCAGAAATCAATCACTTGGAAACTTATATCAATGGTTTCAATATGCGGGACTTCTCGTTTGAGACCGATGTTATACCTGCTTCTCTCAGCATCATCTCCTCGCTACGGACAAAGTTTCCTCGTGGCTTTGTTTACGGGCTTCCGATCTCCTTGCTGGATGGGACTTTGACATGGCAGTCGAATCCTTATGGGCCGTTCCGTTGCAGAGCTGTATCTGGTGACCAAATCGCTCCACCGAGCTGGTCATGGGCTGGATGGATGGGAGGGCTGACTTCTGGTAAATGGAATCCCTGCTCATTTTCTTCCCACGAACACGGCGAATTCGCTGTACCTTTGCCGCGATTCCCAAACTCAAGAACTATCCCTTTCTTAGAGTGGTTCTTGCAGAGGCGCAAGGAAACCAAAAGGGAACTGATACCATTCCAGAATGACTGGTATGACTACAAGGTCCGCTACATGGGAGAGGGAGGGGAATCTCTCCCGGAGGGTTGGAGTCGTGTGAACTATTACTCTTGGGAGCCGATGGGTGGCAGATCACTGGAGATGTGGCTCCGCGAGTGCAAAAACGTCAGTATGGATACATCGCTGAATCTTTTTCAAAGACGGTACTACTACAAGTCCAACGCCTATCCGAGCGCACGATTCAACCATCCGATTCCCGTAGGAGAAAATTTGGAGCCGACGCCGGGCGGGTTTGACATTGAGCCTGCCTCTGGACGGTATCTATGCGCACAAACCACTCAGTTGAGGCTGTGGGCTTCCAAGCCCCACCACGAGCGCCCAGAATACATGTACAGACCATGGAGCGAAGAAGGCACAGAGTCGGGTGAAGGATACTCATCAAGGAACATGAGCCGGACAAGGAGATCTTTGAGCAAATCGACAAATAAAAATGACGAAATAAACGGACAAGCGGAGCGTAAGGCGATACCGCAAGAGGACAACGAGATGCTTGACGAAGATGAGAAAAATAATAACGAGATCGCGGAGGATTGCAAAAAAGGAGGTGAAAAACTGGATGACAGTAAACAGGCCGTGGACTTTCTTCACACGGCAAGTGAGGGGGAAGAAGAAGAACAAAAGGGGGAAGAAGGGGAGGAGGAGGAGGAGGAGGAGGAAGAGGCAGTCGAGCTGGTTGACAGTGAAAGCGGGGAAGAGGTAATTCAAAAGATTGACGAGGAGAACAAAGACGTGGTGAATGCAAAACTTCTCGAAAAGGACGATTATGAGGAAGAGATTGTTTTTGAAGTTGAGCAGGAGGTGGCAGACGAGGTGACGAAAAAGGTAAATGAAGAAGGTGCGAATGTCAGATGGCAGGACCACCCGCTGGATTTCCAAGTCAATATTTGCGGATACAGCGTTTCGGGCTGTCGAGTCAGTCTGTGTGATAACTCAGGGGAAGCCGTTGGCGTTCTCTTCCCCAACCTCGCCGACGACATACAAATGATATGGGATTCTGGGCGACAGGGCATACAGGTAGACCTCGTTGCTATCTCGCGCGGACACACCATCCCCCATCCACAAGTCCGTCACCCGGAAGATTGGAATTTTTATCATGTGCTCTGGGTCGAGTGGATAGACGGTATTGCCTACAGGAAGGGAGTTGGTCAAGTTTTCAGGTCGGCATGGGAACGGCTAGGAGCCGAAGATGTGTATCTGATTCTTGGATGAAGTCCCTTGGATACGCTGGGGTGGCTGATGGTTTGGTGATGGCATGAACGACTTTTCTTAGAATACTCTCGGGTTTTCGTCATTTCTTTGGCTTTTCAATGGACTGTTATCTTCTGTCTGCATCATTCCCACTCTTTTCTTTGTTTGTCATGGCCACTTCAAGATAAGTTGAACTGAACAGAAACCAAATGCCTCTTTCCTCACTGTATTTTTTTATATTTTTTTCTTCGCTATTGATTGGGCGGCTTCCTCTTTTTGAACACAATCGACAACCAAGTCAACATTTGATGCCTCGCTAGGATTAATCACCGAGTGTGCAAGTCAATTCTTCGAAAAAGAAAAGAAAAAAAAAAATCAAGCATTGTATTTCCTCGAGAGCCCAGTAGGCAATTCAGATGAGAGCCACATATCACCAACAACGAGACCTCAAAACGAAGGTACCAACTGCTCCTCGACGGTCTTTAAACCCCATGCTTCAGTGCGTATATACAAGACCGTCCTTGTGCCAACATGACCACCCTAAAATGATATGAAACAAGCGCGATCATGCAACCAAAAAGGATGAGTGACTGGACCGTTGTCAAGCTGAAGAGCCGGTCATTGTTAAGTGTAAACCGAACGTGATTGGTTCAAAAGAAAATGAAACGAAACAATTAGCCGCCGCCCTCTAAGAGATAATATGGTAGGTACAAGATGAGTAACGAAATGAGATTCTTGGATGCACAACAAGGCTACGACGTTCGGTCAGGCCAGGTCAGGTCAGGTCGGGAGAATGGGCCTGGATGAGGCTGTGCTTAATGAGACGGAGGTGTACCATGAGATGAGCAACGAAACCGGCCGGACCGGATCACGGGTAGATGTTGAGCCGTAGCGTAGGGCTCGGTTACCTAGTCATATCTTGTGTGTGTGAGTTGTGAAATGTGGGAGTCCTCAAACAAGCCTATTGTTGAGGCCTGTTTCGATGTCTTTGTACATAGGTACCCGTTCATCGTGTGTGGGTGGGTAGGTATATAGAAGGAAGCGGGAGGAAGAAGAAGGTGTTTCATGTTTTCTTGGTGCGCACGTGGTGAAGAATGGGGACGGGCTGAGGGGTGGCATTGTTCTTTATCTTTGTTCCTCTCACTCCTGGCGTGGAAAATCAGAAGATACCTTATGGGGACAGTCACTTCGAATTGTTGGGCCCCGACTGTGAGGAGGGGAGTGGCTAACAAGAAACGATGCTATCACAGGAGTTCCGTTCCGGGAAGACGGGTATGCGGCCCTTCTTTCAACCTTTCCTCTGGGGAAAACGGTTTCAGCAGGTCGAGTTGTAGATTAGAACTGTAAGTTCAACTCGTCAGTCGTCTGATATGACCTGCATAACTCATCCACCGGATGGAACTTGAAGATCATAGCCAGACATGTGTAAAAAGCCTCAATATCAAAATGGAACTCTCCAGACATGGACAGCACAAAGACCAAGCATATCATGCCATGTCGGCAGATAACGGAGTTTCTTTTTCTTTTTTTCCATTTCACATGAGTCACGCTCACACATATTCACATGTATGTGCGTGACTTGACGTGCTTCTTCAGAAAGTTTTCACTCTCCCCCGCACCACGATACTGTTCATAGGAGATCGTGGAGAGCTGAATGGTCAGACCCTCAAAAGGAATGGAGTATGCCTTGCAGAAAGCAGTTGTTTCATGTTTCTCCCGCTGCCACATGAAACAATGAAACATCTGTCAACCCAAAAAAAAAAAAAAAAAAAAAAATTGGAAAGTGGAAAAAGAACGGGAAAGAAAAAGAAACTGCCGAAGGTCTGGTACCCGGGACGGACGATGGCACCACATGTTAATGGGTACAGTTTTGACACTTCACCTAGCATTAGTCGGGATGCCTAGCTTGGTTGTTAGTCTTAGTGTCCATATAGTGTTCTGCATGTTTTAGTGCAATGTGTGGATGACTCCTCTTTTTTTTTTTCGCTGTTTCTTTTCTTCCGGTCTTGCTTCCCCTCTTTTTCCTCTTCCAGCTTCAAGCCCAGACTGAACTGGCCATGGGAAGAGGGCAAAGGGAGGAAGAGTCGGTAGAATTCTAGACAACTTCCAGTCTTTGGTTCTGCCTTTCGTTGTATGCCAGTCACCACCCACGCATATACCGACAGATTCAACGTCGTCCAATCGACGGGAAAACTTCCCAATGTCCTCCATGTCCAAAAAGGCAATAGTACACTCTTGCCCTGGAACGTTCGTTAGCTCGAGACTTCACTGCGCACTCTGCGAAACGTAACCATCACTCAACCAATTCTCATGCAAAAAGTTGGTATCAACCCGATGCGTTTTAAGAGCTTCATATACTCTCTCGAATTTTTTCCTTCAAATGTGGTTGTCCCGTTATTTTTCTGTGTTGATTTGCGGACCCCTTGTCACAAGAACCGCGCTAACAAACGAACCAGCATTGAACTGTATGGTTGGTGTAAGTCGGGTTAAGCGGTCTGATTGGTCAAGACAATTGAGTGGTACCCTTGTGGGGAATGGGAATTGGTCGGGCTTCCATGCGGCAAGCAAAGACAGGGGTGGAAGACTCGAAAGCGACGAAAGTAAAAAAAAAAAAAAAAAAAAAAAAAAGACAGAAAAAGGAAAAGGGCGTTTTGCTTGACTGACAGCACAACAGAGATTGCAGATCGGGGATCTGGTGTTGCATGAAAATTGGAGAACAACCTGCAAGAGTTGTCGATGTTGAAGCTCCCGGCCGCCGGCGACGTTAGACGGACGGGACGACTCCGACTCCGAAAATCTCGGTGGTTCTCGCGCAGTTCTCGGTGCCATTAAGGCGACGTCCAGGAGTGTAACGTTACTCAGGCGTGCCTTCGGGTCTCCTTTTCTTGAAGGTCTTGCTACCACCTGGCTTGCTGTATCTTTCGAAGGTAGGTTTTCGTCTCGAACTGATGATGTTGCTCGGTGAGTTGTAGGGAGAAGAAGGAGGTTGGGAGTTGTGGTACGACACCGTGTGGCTGACCGCCCTCTCGGTGTACGAAGGGAATGAATATCGTGCTCGATGTTGGACGGGCGCTTAATTGTTAACGCTTTGGGTTTCCGATCCGAAGATCCTCCTTCCATTGATATGCCTCTTTCCGTGAGTGAGACTCGAGATTTTAAGCGCCTATGGACCTCGTAATGAGGCTGTGCAACTGTCAACCTGTTCCGTCGTCGTCAAGCCCTTTTGCAAAGTGAAGAATGAAGCAATTTTGGATGAATTGTCAGATGATGAACAGGAGAGCTTCGGATATCGGAACTGGGTTGGCAAAACCGGCCTCTAACAATTTCCGTAACCGCCCAGCCGCCGCCGATGTTAGTGCATGCTCAACCCGACCCGCTGTGTTAGTGTCTACCGCAATGACTCCACAAAATTCCTTAACAGTCGAGCGCAAGCGCCCGCGCTTCCTACAGTCGTCAGCTTCCATCTTCCCTCTTCTCTGTTTCGCGGCGCTTAGCTTCGGTGAGAAACCAAAGGCCGCTGAGGATTCATGCTGTAATCTTCTTTTGAAAGACACTCGACCTGCTCGTGGTTACCTCCGGCGGGCGGTCGTAAGACAATGCAATTTCAGTAACCGCTCACATCTTGAACCTCCATCAGACTCTCGACCGAAACCCGGCCTCCCTCAAAAAAGATGATGATCAAAGTGATGGATCCACCCAAAATAGGGCCGCCATAGGATCGGAGGTTACTCCTAGCACTGCTGTTTCTCCCCTCTCAGAGAGATGCGACTGGTAGCGGGGAACCATCGTGGAGCTGCTTTGGAGTCTCGAGCAGAAACATGCCCAAACTCCGGATAGCCGAATTATCGAACGAAAGGATGGAGAGGATGGGTGCCCAACCCGCCTTACTTTTTTGTTAGTGTCGGCCTGGTATGCAATGCAATATGTATGGATATTGCGAGCTATCACTATCACCGAGATAGCGGGAGGCGAATGTCTTTCCAGCTGTCGTATCAGAACGATTTCTGAAGACGTTCTGGATTCAGTGCAAGAGCTGGCCTTGCATCTGTGCCTGACCTTCTATAGTCGAGCCGTGGCAGCCTTCCGTATGGCTTCTCTCATCTGCGGATGGGTCCGTTCAGCAGTCCGGCTCAACGGCCTAGCATGCCTTGGTCGCCGCGGGGTAGTTGCCGCGTTGAGACATCTGCTAGTGGTGATGATGGTGGTGCGGTGGTGTCCGGGTGGTGTTGCAAGAAAAGGACGTGATGGGTTCGAAGCCTTGCTCCATCAGACGTGTCGTGGCTCGACTCGATGGCTCTGGCTGCGATGTGCTGCGGGAAGCACCGTCGTGATGACCCCGCGCCGAAGTGGCATCTGGCAGCATGATCGACCCCCATTCTGTTCCGCCCTATCCCGATATTGTCCCCAAACACACGCTCCAACAGAAGAAGTTCTGTCCCTGGCCCGCTCTTGCTGCCATCTGCCATCTGCCCACCCGTCGTCCCGCGGCTGGCGCCTGGGCCCCAGATCTCGAGAGAGCTTCACAAAGTACCATTGCTACTGGCGAGTGCTGGAATGAGTACCACCGACCCTTGATGGGTAACAGTGCTACGCTGTAGGCGGGACCATGTGTCTAAATATGACTCATTAGACGCCTGCATGGCGGCTTGCATCGACATGGATTCCGAGCCAATGGTGTTGCTGAGATGCGCATCTACCTTCAACTTCTCAGAACTAGGGCTTCCCAGTCTTTATGAAGGGAGCTTGGGCCATCCAGCGTTTTGAGGAAGCTTCCACATGGAATGAATGGAGCGAGAGAACGTGTAACTGCCGGTACGTCTTCTTTGTCCTCTTTGTCTATTGTGCTCCCTCTCCCGATCTGACATTGCTGCAGATAATTGAGATTCAAGATTATCGGTATCTTATCGGTCTGCCCTATCACCCTGAATGGTATTTTCGACCTGTGTTTACATCTTTGACGTCGACTTCAAAGCATCGAGACTCTCCAAACCGACAATGACAATGGCGGCTATTCTACCCATCGAATCTAAACCCATCTCTCAATTATCCAAACAAAACGTCGAGTGACATGACCCTGGGTCTCGACGGGCGCCATAGATCTCCGCGTTTCAGTTTTATTTTTGATATCTGGGCAATCAGAGTCGTCCATGTGCTCCAGCCTTAAAACCGACCGCCAAGATGCTAACCACCAAAGACTAGGGTCGTGACAAGGGCAAAGGGTAGCAACGTAGCCAAGGTAGCACTGAATGCTGCAAGTTGCTCTTCTTCTCTCTTCCTCTTTCCGGCAATCCCTCTTGGGCTTCTCCACCAGGGTAGGTATTCGCGCCTTACACTAAAAAGTATTCACAAGAGATACGTACCTTTCTGAGCACAGCTTACACGCCTGTGTCTCCGAACATGTCTCTCATGTCGTTTTCGCGACCGCGGTCCACGCTTAACGCTAATATTCCTATGCCCATGTTTCTCGCGCCGGCAATGGGCGTCCATCGTCCAGTCCTCTGCTGGTGCATTCATGGGTCCATACTCTCCGGCCATCCATGGCCTATGATCTCGGGTTTGCTATCTGAGCATGAGGATAAGTATAACCTTGTTTCCCTCCTCTCATTGCCCCTTCTTGCTCCATATCCAAACATCAACTTCTCTCCAAGCATCTAGAGTCTCAGGAGTGTTCGGGTCAAGACCGAACCTTCAACCCTTCCTTCCTTTTCACCTCCACTCTCATACAACTTAGAATCACCAACGGAGCGGGTCTCCTTCCTATCCTTGTTTTCCAAACTAATCTTGTAATTCGCTCCCTTAACTACACAATTTTCAACATGTCTACGTAAGTTGTTTACACTACCCCTGACTGCCATCAGATTCACATGCTAACAGTTGTTTGGAAATAGTCTGGCAGCAGGTGTCCCTTACGAATTCACATTCCCATCGTGTGAACTTCCGGTCACTCCGCCAAGCTTTTCTTTTGACCCATCTCTCCTTGAGATCAACTTCAACCCTAGCCATGTTCGCTCCGCCTCTCATAGCTCATCGGTCTACTCCTTTGAGTCTTCCCCCTCGGAGTCGGTGAGCGCAACAAGCACACGAAGGACAACACCGGTCCGGAGCCGGTCACCCATCCGTACCCATGGACCCCTTCTCCTCCCAAAGATCCGCAGCCAGGACCAGGCCATCGATCCTTCCGCCGTTGCTGCTCCGGCTCCCAAGCGTGCTAGGACCATGCCGGGCTCAAGAATCCCCCGGGCCCGGGCTTACACCGACAGTTTCCGACCTGTACACCAGCGCAGCTACACCAACCCAGAAGCCATCTCCTTCGCGGCTCCTCTCCCCTTCACCGAGGACAACAGCGGTATTGTCTTCGCTCCAGTCAACTACGTTGCCGAGCCTTCGTCGGTGCCTCACTCTCGCCGGGCTTCCTCATGCAGCCTAGACAACGTCACCATTGAGAGATATGGCTATCCTACCTACCGCCAGATGCCGACTTACGTGCCATCCCAGTCGCGGACCAGCCTCAGCCCGTCGCCAACGCCGCAGCCCCAGGCCCAATTCTCTCAGCCGGAGTCGTTCATGTACCAGCCCTATGCGCCGCGCGCACCTTCGCCTCTCGCCGCCGCCGCTCCCATCACCCCTGACATGACGCCCTCGACGACCCTCCTGTCTTACCTCACCTCGTCGAACCCGGCTCCATCGCTAGTCCGCACCATCTCCTTCCCCCTCCGGGATCCCCACACCAAGCACTTCTGGTGGGACGTCCGACAAATCCGCCCCTGGACCAACTTCACTGCGGCCTCCATCCTCTCCATTCCCGGCGCCTCAGCCTGCCTCTCGGTGCCCATCTCGCAAGCTCTCCTCCCCACTGCCGCCTCAACTCACCACCGCCACCCCGAGACCGAAGCCGCTCTGCACTCCATCTACTCCGCTCACTACCTCCCCAAACTCAACGCCGCTCTGGCCCTCTGCTCGCAGCGCCCGCTCCAGCTCTCCGTTCCCTCCAAGAGCCCCATGGCCGCCGTCGCCGCCGCCGGTTCCTCCTCCGCCTCATCAGCAGCAACGGACAACATGTTCATCGCCAACGTAGCCGGCGAATCCGCCACCAACTCGGTAGCCGCCATCTTCGGCGGCAAGCCCACCGCCCGTGTCGTCGGGCTCGTCAAGTCCTTCGACCGCTTCAACACGGGCATGCGCGTCGAAGGCAACATCAAGCGGGTCGAGTACCTGCGCGGCCTGGCGCATTTGCACCACGTCATGCGCGAGCACGGATGCCGGTACGGGTTCATTCTGACGGAGATCGAGCTGGTGTTTGTCCGCAACGGGACCGAGAGCACGCCCCATTTCGGGTATCTCGAGGTCGGCAGCGTGCAGCTTGCTGCTACTGGTAATGACACGGCGGTGCCGGCGGATGTGAACGAGGTCCAAATGACGGCTTGCTTGGCGCTTTGGGGATTGTGCATGCTTGCTGGCGATGAGCCTGTGCAGGGACAGGTCCATTGGAAGGCAGAGATTGGTGCGCCTGCGGAGGGAACGAGACGGAAGGCGTTGGCGAGGGATGAGTGGATGCCGCAGCCGCAGTTGGCGGAGAAGAGAGAGGCGAAGAGGAGTCGTGGGTGGATCTGGCCTGAGGATGCGGTGGGCAGGAAGGAGTTGGGGAAGAGAGGTGTGAGGTATGGTGCTTGCTAAGTTGACCTTGGAGCACTGGTTGGTGTGGTATCGTGTGGTGTCGAAGATGGAATGGAATGGAGAAGGAGCCTGGTATAAGGGGTAGTATCGATCTGGCATCATCTTGATTTGATGAAGTGAAGAACAGGTTTTCTTCATTTCAGTCCAAGTCAAGAGGAATACTTCCCCTTTGCTCCTTTCCGTTCGCTAATGGAGGAAGAGAAGGAACAGTACAACGGGATCAAAGTCTGGCACTCCACTCCCTTCACCATCATCATCATCATCATCATTCTTCAACCTGGTTGTTGTCGAAGATTTTTCATTTGGCTTTTTTCTTTCTTTTTTTCCCCCACACGGAGTTAAACACATTACAGGGCAGCATGGGTTTAAAATGGGTGGTTAGCATTTGCATTTTTCACTAGCATACCACTTTTCTTTGTTTATCAAGAAGAAGAAAAAAAGAAGGGCATCAAAACGACAGGTTCATCATGATGCCTGAGGGCGCGGAGGAGATTTTGCACATACCATACCATATACATCAGATACCATACACCAGGACATTATACAAACGTATACATGATACCATTCAGTTGAACATGACATGAAGTCTTGTATGCACTAGTTTGAATACTTGTCGGCCGAGACCCGACTTCCTTTCCAGTCCCTTCACATGAACGTGACTTCTCCCCCACCATTCCCATCGTCGAGACCACAATCACTTCACCCAATAGATCTCAGCTACCTCAGAACTGAGAAGTTCACCATGGTAAAGTGGTGCTCAAGGAGCCATCGATCACCAAAACCTACCTGCCTCTACAGTACTCTACCCTCTGTAGGTTAACCTCTATGCTCCCCAACCCCCCGCCCGTCTATATAAGCACATGAACAGGGAGAAATAATCACATACGACCATACCCACTGGAAAACTCGGGATCCCGTCCGCTCTCCCATAGATAAGCCAGTGAGGGCCAGACTAGTAGTTGGGTCGGTGACGACCAGCGAATCCCTGGTGTTGTATGTTTTTGATCTTCTTTTTTCCTAATCGTCGAGTTGATTTCTTCTTCCGTCACTGGAAAGGCTTCAGTTGGACTGGGTTCAATTCCTACCTACAGGCACTACGCTCACTCCGTCACTCACTCAGTCACTTCTTCGCTCGGTCAATTATGACCAAAAAAAAATAAAATAAAATAAAAAAAATTTTCGTTGACCATTTCATTTGTTTGCTTTGGTACCCAATAGGTACGGCATGACAAAAAATAAATTCTTGATCAATGATGATAATTGACGGCACACTCGCATGAGTGTTTCTAGATAGACGTTCCTTGAGCCCGGCACTCAGTTCGTGTAATGGTCATGTGCTACGTAAAGCCTCGATGCTTGATGCCAGTATTGAGTAGGTATCTTTGTCATCTGTCGTTGCATTCAGGTCCTCTTCTTCAGCTAATAATTCAGTATACGGAGCCATTTGCACGATGGCCTCTATGGAAATGGTTGGAAAGGCCTGAGACGATCGAGCAATTGATCGTGTTCGATTATGACATCCCAGGTTGATGATGAGAAACATCAGTCATCTCTTGTAAATGCCCGTTTTTGGTCCATCTCTTTCCCTTTTCAGTTCTTGTGAAGACTCTCTGCCATTCCACTCCTCAATGAAAACGCATACCTTGGTCCTTTTCATACCATTCTGCTATACTGTCAGTTCGCAAGAATCGGGGAGCTGTTGCAAGTCACCTTCTTAGATACCAACAATGAAGGAGGGATAAGCCTGAATATGTCCTGTTTACTCTGCAATGTTATGACTGCCACCGCCTTGTACGTGTCAGACGGCGAGATGGACACTAGAAAAAGCCTTGTGTCTGGTGGTATATTGGTTTGTTTTATGTCATCGCCATGATCCAGTTGCAGTTGGATGGTTTCTTGGAGTGACTTGAGGAGTAACTTGTATCTGGGGAAGAACCCTTAGGACGCGAGAGCACGGTGAGAAGGGGGTTGCAAAACGAGGAGCACCAGCCGACCTCTGACTGGACTAGCACCTGTTCAACAGTCCCGGCAGTAGTGTCAGGTAGAAGTGTGGAAGAGGGGTAGACGATCAAAGATTCAAGTAGCAAACAAACGAACGGTGATCCGGTCAGCCGATCGAAATGTACGGGATATCCATTAACCTGCATGGGAACACATCGACGGGCACATCTATATCGAGACAGGACGTACGTGTTTTCCAAGACATACAGGGCGAATACATATCCAGGAACACATCAATGAAGTGAAGCAAAGTCTCTTGGGAATCATCATTCATGTGTATTGACAGTTTACGTCTATAGCTTAGCTCTTGGCGGCACCAGCTTTGAAGAGGACGATATCACCATCCTCAACGACGTAGTCCTTGCCCTTGGTCATGACCTTGCCCTTGGCCTTGACCTCGGCTTCGTCACCACCGAGCTCCCTGAGGACGTTGTAGTTGTAGACGACAGCCTGGATGAAGGTCTTCTCGAAATCAGTGTGAATGACACCGGCGGCCTGGGGGGCCTTGGTGCCGTTACGGATGGTCCACTGGCGGACCTCATCGGGACCGGTGGTGAAGAAGGAGCCGAGGTTGAGGGCCTTGCGCATCTGGACAATGATCTTGGGCAGAGCGGAGTCGGCGCCAACCTTCTTGCACTCCTCGGCAGCCTCGGCCTCGGTCTCGAAGCGGGTGAGGCGCTCCTCGAAGGAGACGGAGAGGGGAATGATGGGATCACCCTTGGCGTGCTCGTTGATCCAGGCGGCAATCGCGGGAAGATGCTTGTTCTTCTTGCGGATGTAGTCGCGCTCGGAAAGGTTGACGAGGTAGACGACGGGCTTGGCAGTCAGAAGGAAGAGAGGGTTGATGACCTCGATCTGAAATCACACAAAGTTAGCAGATGTTTCGATAACCAATAGCGAAACATGATGCATAGTGATTGATGGAAGGGGTGTCAGGATAAAGTTTTTGTCTCATGTATCCTCATTGAGGAATCGAAGAGCTGGGTTTATAATTCAGGCCTTGGGCCTTTTATCATCATTCAAGGATCGGGGTGTTGTGCAAATGGGGAAATGGTTGCTTGCCTCCTTGGGACCCCAGGTACCCTTGCGGACCTCCTTGCCGTCCTTGAGGTGGGCCAAGATCTTCTCGATAGTGGCCTCTTCCTCCTTCCACTGCTTCATCTGAAGAGACTGGCCGCCTTGGCGGGTCTTCTTCTTCTGGTTCTCAAGGGCTTTCTCGACGAACTCGATATCCTTGAGACGAAGCTCCTCGCTGATGATGTCAAGATCACGGGTGGGGTTGACATCACCCTCGACGTGGATAATCTCGGCATCATCGAAGGCACGGACGACCTGGAAGATGGCATCGACGGCGCGAATGTGGGACAAGAAAGCGTTGCCGAGACCAGCACCGGTGGAGGCACCGCGGGTGAGACCGGCGATATCGTAAACAGTCAAGTTGGCAGGGACGCGCGACTTGGGCTGGTACTTCTCGCACAGCCAGTCGAAGCGCTCATCGGGGACGATGACGCGGGCCTCCTCGGGGTCGATGGTGGCATAGGGAAAGTTCTGCGCGCGGGTGGGTGTGTTAGTTTCGGGTTATCTTCATCGTCGTCGTCGTCGTCGCGGTCGGAAGCGGGGAGCGGGAGGAGGGTCGCTTACGGCAGGGTTACCAAGGTTGCACTTGGTGATGGCCTGGAAGAGCGTGGACTTGCCGACGTTTGCCAGTCCAACCTAGAATCGGCATCGAGAACAGTGTCAGCGGGGTTGGGGAGATGGAGCCTAACCTAGGCGCAACCCACAATGCCGCTCTTCAGGTTGTTGCCGGGACGGCCCAGGAGGATCTTCTCCTCCACGACCTGCTTCTTGGGAGGCATCTTGTTCCGTTTGCTATAAGAACGGGTGGAGATGTAGACGAAGGTGCAGTCAAGCCCTTTTCTGTTTGGTTGAAGCGCGAGGGGGAAAGAGGCAGAGCGGAAGCTGCGAGAGCTGGAGCTAGCAACAGCTGCTGCGACTTTGGTTCGGAGGAGGGGTAAAGAGGAGGGTTGAGAAGCGAAAAATAGGGATCTGAGCCCTAGGTGAGGAGACGTTTTGACGGTTGCCAGTGGGCTGAAAGGCTTACTACCCCCGCCCAAAAAATACACAACGTTTCGGTAAAAGTGTGAAAAAAGAAAGAGGAAGGTGAAAGAGGGAACAAGGCAGATCTGCAGCAGCCGCTAAGAAGGACAAGTCAATGTCTCAAAGCCGGCTTCCCTAGGAATTGTTTGGTAATGGTCGATCGCTTGATGGTCCAAGGTTGTTTGAAAGAAAAAGAACACAAAAAGGGAACAAGAACCAACGTTGTCAATTTGCAAGGACAAGTGGTATTTTGTTTTGGGGGTTTTTCTTGTTTGCGAGAATTGGCTGATTCCCAAAAGATCACAGAGGGAAAAGGGCAAATGCAAATTTTTTATCGGCCCTTGTTTGAAAACAACTCCGGCCCGAAGCCAAAAACACCTGGCATGGATCGTGTCAGTCCCGTTTCCAGCTCGGGCGAGTGGGGTGTCTCTTTTGTCCTGGAAGATCGATTCACCGATTCAGGTCCTCGCCCTGAAGCGGGGTGTTCTCACAGGTGGCTTCCCTGCTGTGATGACGCTCTGCGACGACGACCCGGGCACCTGTCCGCGCAGCCCTTCGACGCAGCTGCCAGCCGCAAAGGTGCGAGATCTGCACCTACAATGTCATTCATTGACTGCTGCCATCTCGTCCCGTCGTCGTACAGGAAACACCCCAGATCGAGCAAATTGGAAGCATTTCGGGTCGTCATTTAACCTGTCATTTACGCATTTACATCCTACAGCTACATGCCTCTTCAGACAATACATCCAACATTATCTACGTGTCCATTTTCCATCCTTCATTTTCGCCTGCTGAAAGCGTTCGTGTTCGCAACTGCATCGTGCGTACCCCGTCGTTTCGCATCCAGCTTCCATCGACCTTCGCGATAAGCGCTTATCGAGCGGTTGGAAGCTGAATAGCTCTTTGTCTCCAAGGGTCCGAGACCTGTCTTGAATCGCCAACTTCAGGAGCCGCATGCGCCGTATGAAGCAGTGATCGATTCTTTAGCAAACGACTTTATCTACTTGTTTTCGCCCGTTCGAGGAGTTTCAGCACTCCGGTCCCTGGTCCTCCATCTGTCGATTTGAGCGGGGGAGTGCTGCTACGAACCGTCGTCACCATGTCAAGTAAGAAGTCGCACAAGACTGCAAGGCCTCGCCCATCGACCCAGTCAATCCAAAAGACTGAGATCCTCATCAATGTCTATGATCTCCTACCAGTACGTTATCATCTTCTCCGCCTCCCCCATTGCTATGACCGGTACTAACCAGCTGTCTTCCTTCACTCTTCTAGCCCGGCCGCATCTCCTCGACCCTCTGGTTCCTCGGAACCTCCCTCCTCCACTCCGGCGTCGTCATCAACGGCCGCGAGTACGCCTACGGCGGTCACGCGCACCGAGGCAAGACGGGCGTCTACTGGACGGCGCCCCGCACCGAGCCGCCCGGTGGCACCTTCCGGTGTGAGCTGCTGCACGGCTTCACGCTCGCGACGCCGGCCGAGATCGACGCCATCATCCGCGAAGTGTCTGAAGAGTTTCTCGGGACCGCCTACAACCTGTTGACAAAAAACTGCAACCATTTCACGTCGCACCTGTGCCAGAAGCTGACGGGGCTTCCAGGGCCGGCATGGCTGAATCGCGCCGCCAGCATCGGCGTGGCTTTGCCGTGCGTGGTGCCCAAGGACTGGATCGAGCCGCCCGAATATGATACGACGGACGGCGAGCTGGTTGATGACGTCGATCATGGCGATAGTGGGCGTGGAAACAGTGGGCAACAGGGGCATGGTGGGCGGGACAAGAGAGAGGAGAGGAGGGCGGCGAAAGAGGAAAGAAAGAGAGCTGCGAGGGAGGAAGATGAAGAGGAGCTGTTGGCGGACGAGCGATCAAGGATGTTGAGCAGCTCGGGGGAGTCGCCTACGCTTGTGGATCTGGGAAGGGAAAGGGAGCGCGAGCGCGCAACGACAACATTTAATATCGGTAATGACAATGAGAGGGGGGGTGAGGGGCAGTATCGGGATGATGAAGGGGAAGCCGAAAGTGGGAAAGGGAAGGGGAAGGCGGCGGCGGTGGCTACGAGAGATTCCGCTGGCAGAACGCTACCGCCTGCGGAGAGAGCACCGACTTCTTCTTGAGAACGAGGTGCTGGGATGGGATCACTTCATTCTTATTTGGGACCAGGTTTTTTTTCTCATTTTTCATGCATCGCTTGGAGTTTTTGGATCGGTGTTTCTGTTCGGGTTTCGTTGTCTTTGGGAGGATAGCTACGCGCTTCATCAGCTTCTCTTTTCCTATGATACCAATGGCGCATCGTTGCATTCCATCTTGGCCCAGTGAATCCGCTGGACAAGGAGAGCCAGCATTCGCGGGTCTGTCTTCCAGTTCGAGCTATTTTCGTTATTCTACGCGTTGAGTTGCACTTTGCCTGGGTAATGAATGCCATAGTACTTGTTCTCTACTTCAGCCCCTGGACGAGTGGTCGTAAGGACATACCGAACAGATCCAGTATGATGCACCTTCGATATGCTTCTTGATGTCCTCGACATACTCGTCAGGCCTACAAACTCGGCGGCTGACTACCTGCATTTCGAGCTACATAATATGATGTTTACGAAAAGTCAAATCCTACATAGGGTCTTGGTCAGGTATTAATACCCAACCACAACACGTATCGCAAGTCTTTCCGCAGCCTTTTGTGATCTCTCTCGGGAGTACCGTATATTTTTTCCAAATTGGGATCTGGGTAGGTAGGCACAAGACCTATCTGCTTTTTGACACCTTTAATTTTGCCTCATGCCTACCTTCCCAGGTCTCAATTCGCGAGTTTCTTCGGTATGCAAAGCGGCCAACGGATGCCATCATCTCAACCTCGCAATCCAGCCCATCATCCATTCATCGCAACAATGCTTCCAACAACCAGTCCAAAAAAAGAAAAAAAGGTTGAAACATCCCGAAGTTGAGAGTACGAACAAGAGGGCAAAAAAAAGAGAAAAATAAAGCAAAAAGAAAGTGACTGGAGTGGGATTCGAACCCACGCATCTTGCGATACTAGAATGCACCTCACCTTATGAGTGAAGAAGAATTGGGAGTTCTTGAGTCTAGCGCCTTAGACCGCTCGGCCATCCAGCCATTAGAAGATTGTTGAAATTTGTTCCAGATCCACGAGTTTATATGGAGCCTCTCTTTCGACGGTCAGCATACCACGCAACTAAATGACGAATGCATAAGTAATTGATTACAAGCCAGAGAAGAATGGAGGTAAATAGAGACTGCTAGGTTAGGTGTTGACATAAAAACTTGTACAAGTTGACGAGAAAGAAAGGATTGATGCACGAAACGTGGATGCAAAGAAGGGACTTGGGCACAGAACCGTAACTACATGGCATGAGGGCGACAGCAGCTTGAGGATAGGATCTGATGCATCAACAAGGAAAGCGCACGTTAATACTCGAGTTATCATATTGAGCGGCAGAAAGAATAAACTGAAACACGGATGGTCCAATATCGCTCGTAGTGTGGCTGGGAAAGGCCGTTGCAGAACTGTGATAGGGATCACATCTAATTAATTGAGAAGCAACATCGGCCAGAGTCTATCAGGGATTCATTCTCCTATGCCAGGAACTGCTTAGGACTTGGGTTGAAAGGGGTAATAAGACGACGCATTGATGCGTGTAAGAGTGTTCCGAAGGTGTGATGTATTGGACCGTGGTATTCTTCACGAACATTCGAGGGCATCAAAGCGACGGCGGGACGGTGGAGGCCGCGATATGAATCAAGCATGCTGAGACGCAGAAAACATGTTCGATATTGTCGCAGTCTGATCTACCTAGATTCCCTTTGCGAGGGAGGGTTTGCGAATTATTTCAACATCCCTTAACGCGCGAGAAAAAGTACATCTGGCCCAAGTTGATTATACCCGATCTTGGATATGCATTAGGATGATAGTTAAAGATCGTCACTTTATGTTGAAGACAGGGGTAATGCGATATACATACTTGAGGTATCTTGCGCATACATATATGTAAGCTCTGGATGGGTTGTAACTTGCATTGTCGGTTGGAGATGTCAGATTCATAGGTTGGCTGATTGAGCCACTACTCCGACGAGTTCGGAGCTCCAGTTTTGCCAGCTTGGTGTAGTGGTGCCAATCTGACAGGAGAAACAAGCATTGCCGACATATGCCAGGCAGGCTTCTCTTTTCGGGCGCTCGAGGGGCTTTCAGTTCACTATACAGCATCTTCGACAATGACATAACTGAGGAAGGGGCACAAGACAGCCAGGAAGACCTAGAGTCAAGCTACGAATGATATTGCCCGCGAGACATCGGAACTTTCCTGTGTCATCACTGGGAATCCAATGGGATTAGGTCGATTATCCTAGATATGGACACATGATGTAACCAACCTTCAAAATATGCAACAAGCACCATTCCTTTCTCCATCTGCATAAATACCACTTCTAGACCATCCCCTTTCTTCCCATTCATCCATCCCGTTCTCCCTCTGTTGCAATTCTCAGGGCAATCAAAAAAAAGAGTCACCTAAGCAACAACCGGCGCAGCAGCACCCTTCCCCTCCAACGGCCCTGCCTCTCCCCTCGCAACCCTCTCATTCCACACAGCCATCTGCTCGCAAAACCCATGCAACGTATCCGTCACCCCCCGATACCCAATTCCACCCTCCTCCACACTCTTCCTCGCCCTGCTGTCATCGCAAATCGTGTACGCCGACACAGTGAACACAGCCGGCTGCAACGTGGCCAGATCGCCGGTGGGCTCCTTCCACCCGAACAGCTTAGTCAGCACAGGGAAGTTGGTGATCAGGTTCGCCCAGCCTTCGATCGCGTAGGCCAGGATGAGCATGAGCAAGGGAGGCGGGTAGGTCTCGGTGATGGGGGTGACGGAGAGCGTGCTGATCGTGGTGTAGAAGTCGCGGAAGGCGATGGGCGGGCCGGGATCGGTGACGAGGAGAGGGCGGCCGGCGCAGGGTGGGGGGACGGGGCGGACGGAGGGGTTGAGAGCAGCTTCGAAGAGGAGGTGGGCGATGGAGACGTTGCGGGAGGAGATCCAGTTCCTGTTTAGGGTGTCAGTTGAGAATTCAGTGAGTTTGGAGAGGTGGAAGATAGGGTACTGACTGGATAACGTGCGGCATCCAAGAGACAATGCCACCGGCTTTGAGAGTTGGACCAAACGTTACGTCGTTCTCGACGTCTCCAAAGATGCCGTTGCCGGGACGGACAACGCCGGTACGGAAGCCTTCTTGGTTGGCAGCGCAGACCAGACGTTCGGCTTCAGCCTTGGCGCGACCGTCTGTTTCATTTCACCATTGTCAGCAAGAGTTGTTTACCAGTGTTTCCAGTCAGGCGTGGGATGAGACTTACAGTTGCCAAAGAACTCATCATGAGGCTTCAACGGCTGATCAAAGTCATCCTCGTTGAACACTTGGACATAGTTGCTCGCCAAGCTGGGAAGAGGCCATTTCCAAAACTTCATAGGCTTGATGGCAACGGAGGCCGACGAGGTGGCAATGAAGATGTCAGCGCCGGCCTCCTTGGCAGCAGCCAGGACGTTGGCGGTACCGCCGACGTTTACGCGAGCGACACGGTCATAGGTCTTGATGCTCCGTTCACCGGGACAGATCGCGGCGGCAGTGTGGTAGACGGTCAGGGGAAGACTGGCAACAGACGCAGGCCACGGCTTGGAGAAGGCTGCCTTCACAGAGTCGGGCGAGGTGATGTCTGTCTTGATGATGTCGATCTTGTTGGCTACACCAAGAATTTCGGGACGACGAAGAGGAGCAAAGTCAACGATCCGGATGCTCTCCGGGGACTGTCCACGAGCGAGCAAGTGTGCGACGATGTCACCTCCCACAAGACCTATCGTGACGTGTTAGTTACGGTTACCCCTTTTCATGTTTCTCGGGCACGGGGAATTTGGAGCTGGCATGGCTTGTGAAAACAGAAACTGACCGGAACCGCCCACAACGATGTATCGTCTGTCCAACTTGGGTGGGAGGTGTTTCTTGATATCTACGGGGTTCTTCTTGACCCGTTCATATGTCTCCCGCATATACTCCTTAGTCCAGCGGTTGGAATTGGGCGACAGTTTCAGGGCCTCGGGTGGGACCGTTCTCATGGTCCTGTTGACTCCATAGACCCAGAGCGCACCGACGACAACTACTGCAAGGCCCAATGGCCAAAGACTGAGCCCTTCCGCCATGATTTCTCGTGGCTCGTGATGGCCTTGTCGTTGGAGTAACTTGGAGATGTGAGATCCCGCTGCCTGTCTCGAAGGTCGGGATTCTCAAGACGTTGTGCGTCTTGAATAGCAGCCGTGGCAAGCAAACGCAGACGCTCTACTGCTTGCTGCGCACGAAAATGAAGCCGTTGCCGATGTTGTTTAACCAGAGATGAGGATTCACGCTGGTCGTTGCGGTTGCCTCCTTCTTTCATTCATCAATATCCGCGTATCCGCGGCGTTCCTAGCCCAGTACTATCTGTCCCCTCAGTAAGCACAGTTACCTGCCCTGTAGGTAGTCTGGGCCTGAACAAGGATCGGCCGCGTAGATCTAGGGGTCGCTACCAGATGGAAAATCCCTGATACGCTTCTGAAGCCGCGGCCCATCCGGACATTGATGCGCTGCAAGTTCTGCTGCCTACGGGCCGAAGGCGCCGTGAAGGTTTAATCCATTGGAGGCAAACATCGGACTTCATTATCACCACATCGCGTTTGAGGTCCGTGGCGTTTTCTGTCATAAAGAAATGTGATATGAGTGCAAACACAACGAAAAAGAAGTCATGTGGAGAGTAGCGTATACCCATTGCTTGCCAAGGACCCCTGATTTCACTTACATGTGTTAACTTGGAGGCAGCATTGCTCCCCCAACTGACTTGACATGGAGGCCACACAAAGGGACGGGGGCGCGTATAGCAAACGACCATCATAGTATGTCAGTATGTGAAGTGGACTTTTGTCCGAACACAGCGCGCCGATTGCCGGTATAGCGCAGTTCAAAGCGTTTTCTCACCTTGTGTGGACTGATAGAAGGTCGTCAGGGACACCGGTGCAAAATGTTTGAAGGCAGCGCGGCTGTTGGTGATGACTACCATCAAGATTGTTACCATGGCGGTAGGAGTGTGCGCACAAGGGGTTGCAGGGTGTGCACAAACACTCTCCAGGGACCGAGATCATGAGAAACATTTGCCCTTCGTCGCGCTTGTGCTTGTCGCTCAAACTTGTGCTCGACTGCTCGGCGTTTTGGACATTGACGTTGGGCAAGGCGTGGTCTGTCGTCTGTTGTCCCCCGAGATGAGGTTTGCAAAACGCTGGAATGCGTCGAGACCAGTCCGGTTCGTCGGATCTTTAGCGCATCTCGGCTTGCGATAGCGAGGTGAACCGTCGCATCAAACTCTCGCCGTTACGAAAATCGCAGGGCGTCTCACTCTCACACAGAGTCGATCACCTAACCATGGGCACATGATTCGTTTGGTCAATTTCTCATGTCCCACAGCAGTCCGCACGGAAATTTGGCGAGAAAATTTTGTATTGGAAATGCCGACCCGACGTTGTGGAATCGCAACCCATCCGGATGATCCAGGTCTGCCAGGGAGAGCGGGAGAGCCGCGGGAGAGAGAGGTACACGTACCAACCATGCAGTGGAAAATGATGGTCGACGGGGGAGCTCCTGGTGACGGGGAACCGCTCACTGCCGCTGACCTCACCTTTTCTCTCTACGAGCCAATTACGCCCTCTGATTGGTCCACCGTCACCAGTGCTTTAACACCGCTGTGCGCTGCGTGCCTGCCTGCCCGTCTGCACCGTCACTGCACAGCTGCAGCGTCGGAACTTGCCCGATCACCTACCGCCGGGTGGGACCGTATATGATGGACGTGCCTTCCGCCACGTGCATCACGTGTGGAGTCGAATCTGAACTGAAGTTGGTGCTGACATTGAACTGCAATCGACGACGGAAGGAACTCCAAGCGACTCGGACGGTTTTACTGTCACTAAACTGAAGGATTCTGCAACGCTACAAAATAATGTGGTTGATGTTGTGGCTTTGTTGGTGTTTTTGACATCGTCGCATCGATCTCAGCTGGGCAGGCAAGCTGGGCTAAAAGAGGAAGCTCCACAACTCGATCTACGCAGCGATTGTGACTTGTAGCGGTGACTTTTACGAGACGACACTACTGCCATGTAGAGACACCTCGCCTCGCGTCTGCGAAAACACTACATATCAGAAATATGAGACTCAAGTAGGTACGGAATGCAACAGTTCGTCCCAAGTTCGTTCGATGGACAATGGAATTGCTTTGACCGCCCGCGCTTGGGCATGACTACAAAGATGCCATGGCCATGCCAACCCGCGCGAGGAAAAAAGAGGAAGGCGGGCGGGTTGTTGGCCAACATTCCCATGCCATCCGAGCAACTCCCAAGCGAAGGGCCATTGGTGCCGCATCTGTTATCTTTCTGGTTGGCCCGCGAACCGAACCCATGTCTCTTCGGGATTTCCCTTTCCTGATCCGCATTGATTGGCCTCAAATGCACTGTGATGTGACCGCCCAGTCGAACGCCCTGGCCCGCGTCTGATGTCGGGAGTGGAGCGTGGAGGGGGCCTGTGTGGCTTGAAAATGAAGGCCAAAGGAGGTCAAGGAGCATGGGCGTGATACAAGTTCTCCCAGATTTTTCTTTAAGAAATGTGACGATGACGCCGCCATCGCAACCAGAAGCCGTCAGTTTCACCCATCGGAGCCATGACGAATCGAGCAGCCGCGTGACCGTGAAAGACGGGGCCAAGGAGACAGGACCGAGGATTCAGGAACAATGTTGTTTTGCATGGGCTCATTTAACCAGCTGCATACTAGCGTCGGTGCAAATCGGGTTCCTGAACGGCCGCCTCTCCATCGCATCCAGTCTTTGGGGAGTCGCCGGTGGATCGTGAAAAGTGTCTTGCCCCACCGCCGAGAACGGGCTTAGGTCTTGGGCGGTCTTGGATTCAGCGCTCTCGTCCAGTCCGGCAGTGGCACCAGCCACAATTCTGCCCACTGTCCAAGAATTGCCAAGCCAGATTTGCAGCCAGGCGTTTTGTCCCGTTTTGCAGCGGAGCGCAGTCGGTGTCAGTAGCCCCATCGTTGAGTTCGTGTCGCCCTCTTCCCGCCTCTGAATTTACACCTCTGGCCAGGCCGTGAACGACGCGCGTGCCGGGAGCCGGGATCTATGACTCTGTGTGTCTGTCCCCGATTTGTATGTACAGGTACCCAGGGCTACAACGTTGACGGTGTGCAACCGTGACCCGGACGCAGCAGGTGGAAAAGGCCGAGCTCCAAAAAACTCGCAGCAGCAGGAGCAATTAAACCCGACACTCGTCCTGCGTGCCTTCCCGTTTTGGGCTTCTTTCAAAAAACCGGGGGTGCCTTCCCGTCCCAGAATCGTTTCATTTCAAGTTCTTGTCGACACCGACCGCCGCGGCCTTCCTTCTGCAATTAATACTCGCCTCTCCCTTCTTATCTCTCCTCCCTCTCGTCTCTTCTTAGTTCTTCCGTCTGCTTGTTCTGCGAACGCCACATAGTCCCCGCCTTCACCCATCTCCCAGATTTTTAATAACTAATCCAAGCAATATCCCGTCCGGGTTTTCCGACATCGATACATAATAGTATCTACCTCACACCACCACCACCACCACCACAACAACCTCAAATCATCACACATTCACCTCCCACCGCCAGTCACCATGCGTCAGAACATCATCTTCGTCGCGCTCTCCGCGCTCACCGCTGCCGTCGCCGCCCAGTCGTCCAACAGCAACCTCACCGTCCCCGTCGACTCTGTTGACCCGAACACGAGGAGTATGTAACAGTTCCCAAAAGTCGTATCACCTTGAGATACTAACGCCGTCCTGTCATCAGACCAGTGGTGTGTTGCCCAGTACAACACCTGCAAGATTCTTTGCGGCATGTCTGTGTCGCGCAACGACTGCGACATCGTATGTTTTCACCACCTGGAGTACCGCTTAAGGAAGCATTACTGACCACAGGTTCCCTCTTTACAGACGACSCTGAAGTACGACTGCACTTGCAGCTCTGGCGATTCCCCGGCTCTTGAAGACTACACTCAGACTGTTCCTACCGTAGGTGTCCCCCGATTTTTGTTATTGAAGCAAGGTTTCTAACGCGGCGTCCTACAGTTCATGTGCCAAACCGCCTACTCTACCTGCATCACCAACCACGCAAACGATGCCATGGGCCAGGACAAGTGCAAGGCGGACATCTTTGACAAGTGCGGTACCCAGGACCCCAACAAGGCCGTGATCAAGACCAGCTCGTCCGCCGCCCCTTCCAGCACTTCCGCCGCCAAGCCCACCTCGTCCGCCGCCGCCGCCGAGACTTCCGCTGCCGCCGCTTCCTCGACCTCTGCCAGCAGCAGCTTTGCTGCTCCCACCAACGCTGCTGCCTTCCTCGGCAACGGTGTTGCTGCTGTCGCTGCCGGTGTCTTCGCCGCTGCCCTTCTCTAAGCGGTGCAGCTTAGGAAGGAATGACGGACGTTTAGTACCTCGTTGCTTTCCAAAAGTTTACTTTTAGGTTTGCTTTAGATGCGACGGCGTTGACGGTTATTTTCAGTTCTTTGTATCCACCCAGAAGGACCCTCTAGGAAGGCTTATCTGGTCCGGCCGGGGACCGACCAGATGATCAGGCATACATCGCGGCGGCAGCATCCACCTTGGACACAAGGCAACAAGTTGAAGGGAAGCATTAATACGTACGCAGACCGCCTGATGAGAGGAGGTCAGGTGTGGTTGACAGAGCAGAAATGGGCAATTTAACGCATAATTTCGGTGGCAGGAAAGTACATGAGGGGTCTTGTACGCGCGTGATTTGGTGCCCGTTTGGTTTGAGGATGAGAGACAGTCAAATACCCTTTATCTTAATTCATAGTTGTGACCCTCTATCCTTTGTTTGAACCTCATTGTGAGTGCCGTGTCTTGAAAGCTGAGGAAATGGGATATAAATAAGTAAGTCAGTTCTCTTTGGCTCGCTTTGTCGGCAACTGGTTGTTTATACAGCCCTTTGTCTGCTTTGAGTTTTTGCTGATAGAACTCTTTGGACAGGACCATACTTAGCAGAGATGGGGATTGTTTTGAAACAATGCGATTGTGAAAATAGAATTTCTATTTCCTGGCCCGCTTTGTCAGTAACTGATTGTTGATACAGCCCTTTGTCTGCCTTGGGTTGTTGCTGACAGGACTCTTTGGACAGGACCGTACTTAGCAGAGATGCTGATTGCTTTTAAACAATCCGATTGTCAACATAAGTAGCATCTCTGTTCATACCTGCTTGTTGTTTTATCATCTTGTTTCGATCCTTGAAAAAAGTCACATACCTTGACAAGTGCCATAACGGCTAATATATACTCACAACGAAAAAATGCCACCTAAAAGAAGAGCAAGCGGAGCGGCCCCCGGCCGACCAGCCGCCCAGAGACAACGATTAGCACCAGCAGCTCCCGCTCCCGCTCCCGGCCCCCCCCCTCCTCCTCCTCCTCCTGCCCCAGGCTCCAGGTCATTCGATGAACTTCCGAATGAGATCAAAACGCAGATCATAGTCGACTCCCTGAGCATCTACGACAATATCTGCGCTTTCCAGCTCTTCTGCCCAGGCTGGAGGATCTGCAATTCGTCGCGAGGAGAACCCCAACTCGACGAAATCTTGAGGAAGCTAAGAGTGGACGTGTACAAGCCAGCGCCAGAAACACTGGGAGTGCAGTTAGGGGAGGGAGAAGAACAGTATTTTGGAGAGTTGGAGAGTTGGTTTGCGGGACACTCGAGGAGAAAAGTGCAGTGTCCACTCCTTAATGAGGGTGCACATGGATTTGATAACAAACACTGTGAACAGTGCGGATGCGTTCCGTTTGAAAAGGAGGTGCTGATGGAGGGCTGGGCGGCGTGGGATGCGGAATGGGAGGGGAAGTACGATGCATACGCAAGGGGGCGGGGAGAGGTTTGGACTGGGAGGCTTAGGGAGGGCATGGGTTATCGTGCAAATGAGCCATGGAACCGATTGGTTAGGCCGGCGGAGGAGACGGGTATCCATGCCTACTTGAACAGTATAAGGAATACGAGGTACGGAAGGTTTTTGACGAGGGAGGTGCAGAGGGAGAGAGCGCTTAGGCCCGACAGGTTGGTCGTTTTTCAACAAGGGCAGCGGAAGTACCTCGGAAGATTCACGGAAGGAGGGTTGGGAAGATGGGTGCGTAGTGGGCTCGAGGGGACGATCACTTGGGGAGATGAAATGGTCGGATTCTTGCCTTTCATCGAAGGGTTCACGGAGAGGTTTGACGACAACGGTTATTTGAGGGTGGCCACCGGTGCGCCGGCGTCCACGGCTGCTGCCGCTGCCATCAAAGCCAGACCCTTTGACCAGGTAAAGAAGCATCTCTCCCCAGAACCCCCTAACCAGGAGCCGTGGTTTCTATACAGACATGTCCGCCATCTCATGATCACCGGCAGTCCCTGTCTTAATTTTACTACAGGTATTGACTGGGAGCGTTTCGGTCCCATTCCTGACACAGACCTACTGGTAGGCACGGTGCTGGCTAATATGATAGCAGTCCAAGGCCGTGTGTTTTTCGAGCACATGGTGCCATTGTACGTTGACTACCAGGCCTTGACAAAGCTCGAGACACTCTACCTCGACTTGAGGAACGTTAGAAAACAGAGCCACGGCACCACGCTGTTCCAGATGAGAGAGGTATTAGGGCTGGCTCGAAGGCTCGAAGGAAAGAACCTGCGATTGCTCGTCATTGCCGGCCTGCGAACTCATGGGGTGGCTTGGTCGGGGGAGAGAGAGCTGGACATCGAGGAAACCGAGGGAATGGAGGTACAGAATCCCGAGGAGTGGGACGAGGTCAACTGGCTTGTGGAATTTAGGAGTGCGTTGAGGCCCGGAGGAAAGCTGATTCTGGTTGACGCGCATTCTCATCATTTTCCTCGCAATCGATACCAGGGATGGATAAATCCGCTGAACGAGCCTTGGCCTATGCCACATGCCGTTAATGGTTCTATAGAAATGGGTTGGTTCCCAGCTTTTCTTAACAATTTCATTGACAACGAAGCCAACAACAACGAAGCCAACAACAACGAAGCCAACAACAACGAAGCCAACAACAACGAAGCCAACAACAACGAAGCCAACAACAACGAAGCCAACAACAACGAAGTCGACGACAACGAAGGTAACGACCCAATGGAGGAATTTTCGGACGAAGCATCATCGGAGGATTGGTAGTATGTCACACCCTACCCGAAGCACCCAAGAAAGAGAGTCTGGCTTAAGATACAACAAAGGCAACAACAACGACGACAACAATCGTCATAATGCGTAGCACATATTATATAGAAGGTTGGAAAGGTCAAGCAGTAGTATAGTTAGCGGTATATACAATCCATGACAACATCAGGATGTTAGATGAAGATATTTCTTGTGAAATGCGGGAGAAGCAAAAATTCCGTACGTAGACAAAGTGACTGAACAAAGGCTGACATAAACGTGGACTGTCACCCTGACTGATGTACTTGGTGATCGTCGTGTGTCTGCTCCATGTATAGTTGAATTGATGGTAATCCTTATGGTGATCAGTCAACGTCAACCATAGTGTTTTCTTGAGACAGGGAAGCTCTCTTGTCTCTAATAAGAAGGCAGACAACTACAGAGTTGCCATAACAGTTCATGGTTGAACCAGCATTTTGCGTAGGTAACCGGACATCGATAGGTTCGTCAACCGGCAGTTGCTGTTCGGGTTCCTCCTGAGTTTGACATCCCGATTCCGAACTGATAGGCACCGTACATGACAGGCACACCATGTGCAGATGCTCTCGGGAGCCAGGGCGACCAATGGCCATCAACTTTTAAATTCTCAATGGTCCATATACCAAAAGAATTGATCTCGAACATGGATGCCGTATGACTTCTGGAGGTTCAACTATCAATATGTGACAGATGCCATGCAATGCGGGGAACAGCAGCTTTGTTCAACCCCAGTGCTTAAATATCTTGAGGTCAGACAAGATACCCAACCCTCGCTTCGGGTTCGAGTTCCGCATGGTCAGCTTTCGAGTGAGTGAGTGCATGGCTAGGTCGTCCGGTCCCTTCTCAAAGCCTGAGTGTGGATGCCCAAGATGAATGAGAGAATCGGGTCGGGTCGGTGGTGGTCGTCGAAATGGAAAATGGTGCATCGAACATCGACGCGATAACCAGGGCGACCTTTCTTGTCCATTGAGGTCAGGGCCGTTTGGCGTGGACCGATTGGCTGTGGTGATGCCACTGGCCAACGCCGTCAAGGGGAATCTGCCGCATCCTGCAATGCTCATTGGCCAGCCGATCATATGGGTGTCTTTCCAGTTGCTGAAGGTGCGTCGCCTGCCTTGGTGGCAACCACTCGTGAGAAATCACTGCAGTCGCACCTTGCATCTGCCATTTGGATCATTTGGACCACTTGGAGAGAGAGGTGCCTGCCTTGCTTTACGTGCCTTCCACTTGCGACGAGTCAAGCCTGCATTTTACTCACTCAGGCTGGGCAGCGGTGCCGGCCATCTATCGGCTATCGACGTCCCGCCGACTTCCAAAACCTTCGCCGTCTTCCATCCCGAGTCCACGGTGCCAGGTTGGGTCGAGGTCCAAAATGCGTACCATACGCCCCTCTGACCCCTCGTCTGAACTTTGCCTTCACCTTCATTCAACACACAGGC
Organism: Neurospora sp. FGSC 26628; assembly: GCA_009805345.1. Taxonomy (NCBI): domain Eukaryota; kingdom Fungi; phylum Ascomycota; class Sordariomycetes; order Sordariales; family Sordariaceae; genus Neurospora; species Neurospora sp. FGSC 26628. The sequence goes on from RAOO01000057.1 coordinate 202,462, forward strand.
TCTCTCACTCTCCTTCCTTCACGCCCCGGTCCTCCTCGTGAAACCATACTTCGCCGGCTGACAAGGACAAGCCGCCGCTTACATTCCTCACCTCAACCTCACCTCTAGGGACGTTACGCATCTCAATAAAATCCCGGTAATCAAGCGACACACAGCAGTTGTGATGGAAAAAAGCTGCCTACAGCCGTCGCAAGGAGTCGTGGTTCGTTATGGCGCCTAGCAAGGACTCAAAGCGGGGCCCGAGAACCCCAGAAAGCAACATCAACAATAGCAATACGTCGAATGCCAACGGAGGCGGCGGCAATGCCAGCAGAGACTTTCGCCATCCCGGCCTTTTCTTGCCTCTCTTCGGCTTGCGCCTTTCTCCCCGCCATAAGCGCCATATCGCGACCGAGCGGGATCGCATACTGTCGGATCTTGATCGACACTCACACCTACGTCGCGGGCGGACGTCGCCCCCAGCATCTTCTGTGGACGTCGAGCTGAAGCCTTTGGATGATCGACAACCGAACATGAAGTTCGCTCTGCGGCCCGGTTCTACAGTCGCTAAGCTCGAACAGCTCATCCGGCGCCGTTATCAAGACAAGGGCCATCCTATCGCCTCGGCTGCTCACTTCGCTTTTTATCTGGACGGCAAAGTACTCAATCCCGAGCATGTGCTCCCTCCCACGCCTTCCAAGATCTGGTACCGCATGTCCAGGTCTTCTGCCGAGGTTGACCAGTGGAAGTTCAGTCAGTATAAGGATGCGAACAACCAGCCAATTCCTCCAGAGCTTGCGACTCAACTCGTCCAGGCAATCGATACAGGCGCCACGGTAGGCGAGTTGAGACGCAAAATTGCGACTTTTATGTCCATCTCCGATCCGGACAGGGTGTTGCTGGTGGCCCGAGGCGGAACACGCCCTGGTCAATTGCAGGGAGACAGCTGGGTGGTCTCTGAAGTCAAGCGACACTGGCTTTGTTGTTGGATTAGTTATCACGTTGCGCGGACGAACGCATATGCTGTGATCAATGGCCTGGGAAGGCGCTACATCTATCATCCCGAGTCGCATTACTTTTACGACGGCATGAGTGTTAGGCGCTGGCAGCATCACCTTGATACTCGCCTGTTTCGGAATGTCCGCTCACGGGGGAAGACTGGTTTCAACGCCCACTGGTCAGAGCTCATTTTGACGCTCGACGATACGCGTGTCAGTAAGACTACACGCGTCTGTTGGGGGAAAACGTACGAGGTCGAACTTCCCGGCCAGACAGCCAAAATCTTTTCGACCGAGGAGGCTTGGCTCCTACCCGACGAGACCTGCAGCGTCTGCCTTGACAGCAAGAATTTGAGCCTCATGGCATACAAGATTGCATCTGGATGCGAGCATAAACCAACTATTTGCAATGCTTGTTTGGGTCAGTGGATCGCCTCGGAGCTAGAGACCAAGATGTGGAATCGGATTAAGTGTCCAGAGTGTCCCAAACCTCTTCAGTTCGCAGATGTCAAGAGAAACGCATCAAAAAGCGTTTTCAAACGGTATGATGAGCTGGCTACCCGCGCAGCCCTCGGAAACATTCCCAATTTCCGATGGTGCAAATCAGCCAAGTGTAGCTCCGGCCAGATAGATGATGTCAGATGCGTGCGCTTCAAGTGTAAGGCCTGTAAGACATCACATTGCATCAAGCACGACGTACCCTGGCACTCTGGCGAAACATGCGAGGAGTATGACAAGCGTAACATCCAAAAGAAGAACGACGAAAGGGCATCCGAGGCAGAGATCACCAAATCTAGCAAAAAGTGCCCATCGTGCAACAAGGCCGTCCACAAGTTTTCTGGTTGCAATCACATTACATGTAAGTTCTGAATCACCATACTCCCCCTCCTCATCTTTGCGGACGACCGGTTATTGACTGTATTTTTTTTGACAGGTATCTGTTCTCACGAATGGTGCTACATATGCCTCGCCCCGTTCCAGCGAAACGAACACGGCTTTCTCTATTGTCGTCACAAACCCGAGTGTACGGAGCGGGATCCATTCGTCGACCTGATAGACCCCCAGAATGCGAACGCCGACCCCCGGACGTTTTTCGAAGCCGCCCACCACGGGTTATTCCCGCCACAATTTCTCAGAAACCGCCTACGAGTTGTTCGTGGCAGAGCTGCCCGACACCATCTTGGGGCCGGAGCCAACGAACCAGGCCCGGGGCAAATGGGGCGCAACCCGATCCGCCTTCAACCCGACATGTTTCTCCCCCCTTGGATCCAGGAAGTAGACCAAGGGATGTTTGCGGGTGTTGCCGGTATCGCGGATCATGTTGCGAACGGTAACGGTAATGGTCGCGACCCCATGCACGATCTGAGGTTGTTGGCGCAAGATATGAGGGCAGCACGGAGAGAGCGGGCTTAGGTACTCCTTCTCGACGAACCTGGACTTAACGCATACGACATCAATCTCCATAGCTTCAGTGCCATGACCCTTGCCTCTCCAGATATGTGGGCGGCGTTCGTTGCCTATGAATGGACGCGCAGGACTGGTCATCCTCATCCGCCCCCTCCTGGACCCGAAGGAGCTCGCGACAATGATTTCGAGGAAGAGTTTTCTGAAATAATGTGGGACTTATGGTTCGACATTGTTGAAGAGAGTGAATTGATGGAAGATGATGATGAACCGGTGTTCTTTGGCCCACCTCGACCTCCGGCTTGGTTTCATTGGGTGGCTGGCCACGGCGAGCCGCCAGTCTTCCCAGCTGGTCTTCTACCTATTGGTAGCGAATTCCAGGTGGATGACCTCCTTTGGGACGGCGCATTCCTGATTCTCCCTCAGGGTCACGTCCCTGAGCCACGCGATGTCGATGATTCAAGCGGTCCTTTCTGGGCTCCTCCCTCAGTGACCCCCCGTCAACATCATTTCCCCCCCAGAGAACATCGGACAGGCGATGAAGACGAACTCTCCTTGCAAATGCTAGAGGAGGGCACAGCTGAACACCAAGTTATTGATCCTCTGGACAATCTCTTATTGGATCGCCCCCCATGGGCTCCTGACTTCCCTCCACCTCCTCGAGCGACGATCCGTGATGTGGTGAATTGGTCGAGTCAGAACCCCCCCTTCCTCCTCCAGGCTGGCAAACTGCGCTCACCCTCCTTCGGCCCTGGTTTCACGAAGCGCCGTGGAGATTGGAGCCCGCGACCCATATTCCCGAGCACATTATCGGGCAAGATGAGCTAGGGCTGTGGGTCGATGATGCTGTGGAGGTTCTGATCAGGCGCAACAGGACGCTGCTGCAGTTTATTAACTTTGATATTCGTCAGGAAATGACTGCTGCACTAGACGTGCCTTGACCTTGAGACATGCGTTGAGAAGCGAAGCTAAGCAGCCTGGTGTCTGAGTTGAGGCGTTCATCAAGATGGGGATGGCGCTTGGAAGCAGCATGGCCTGTATGGCATCGTAACATTTGCCTGTTGCACCTGGAACTGTTACGAGTGTTATCACTTGAGCTTTACCCGTTTAGGTCAGGTAGCGAATGATGGACATCAAGTAAGGCTTTGACCGAACGGAGTCTTTGTCCTTGTCCACAACCATTTGAAGGATGAGAACTTGTATCTGGGTGCCAAAGAATACCAATGTGAGGGGTCTTGTACATATGTTTTATTCTCCTGTTTGAGGTTGCAGCACACTGGAGATACTGTGTCATATGCTCCTGGGATGTATAATAACCTTTGGTGGCACATACTGAGCACAACTTTGAGTGCAAGATCTGGGCGTTCGGCCAAGAGACGTCCAATGCTTCAGTACATAACTTAGCCATAACTTATATCGTCGCCCATTTAGATATGTGTAATATTCATAGCAATCCTAAACCTAACCATCGCCTTCACCTTGATTAACTAAGCCGAATGGACATGACCCCAATCACTCACACGCAACGTGTCCATCCGCATAAACCCCAGTTTTCCGGTTGATGTGCCATGGCAAAAGCGGAACCTCGAATATACCACGGGGTTCAAGATGTGTGTGGTCACGCAATAACTTTCGACGCAAAACTTGAAACCCCCCACCACCACGATCAAACACCTATGATTCCACATTCTCCTTTATAGGCGCATGAGCGGAACCAAATAATCACATACGACCATACCCACTGGAAAACTCGGGATCCCGTCCGCTCTCCCATAGATAAGCCAGTGAGGGCCAGACTAGTAGTTGGGTCGGTGACGACCAGCGAATCCCTGGTGTTGTATGTTTTTTTTTCTTCTTATATTTTCCTAATCTATTGCTTCATAACTTTTTATCATTTTCATTTCATGGTCCCAGATGTGTCCTGTCTGGCCGTGTCCTTTTTTCTTTCTTTTTTTTTTTTTTTTTTTTTTCCCTCTCTCGTGGTGGA